>JAQIVZ010000109.1:0-111607 GCA_034700945.1 Arrhopalites spinosus
ACCTTTGGTCAGCATTAGATTTATTTTAAGGTGGTTGACTGTTTTTGAGTGTTTACTCTTCACACAATATGGTCTATATTATGTTCAAAAATTTTTTCTACCATTGTTAAGAGGGAAGAGAAAATCACATAAAATATTTAATAAATGTCTGTAAAAAATGTCACCAATGAGGTCTATATTAGGGAGATTAAATATGCATCGTCGTAATTTTTCCTTTTTTTTTATTCGAAAAAAATGATTCGAACAAAAAGCCATTCGAAAAAAATGATTCGAACAAAAAGCCATTCGAAAAAAATGATTCGAACAAAAAGCCATTCGAAAAAAGTGTCATTCGAAAAAAATGTTTCGAAAATAATACGTTCGAAAATAATGCATTCGAAAAAATTACGTAGGACCACATTAGACATACACATTTAACGTAAAATGTGATGGTGATGAGGAAGGTTAGTCTAGCGTGAGGTTTTAGTTTATTTAAGCAGAGACGATTCTTATCTTTCAACCCTTTTTGAGTTTGAAGACAGGAAACCCCCCCAAAAATTCATGGAAATATTCTGTACTTGAGCCATGTTGAACACATTTTTATACAGTACACTTTAAATTATTAAATTCACTGGTTAGATAAGCATGCTTTATATTATATTTCAGAATAATTTAACATTATGATACCATCTACGTAATTTATGCATTTTATGTAGAACATAATGAAAACTATATCATTATTTTTTTAAAATAATGGTGAAGGAGGTCTTTTAGATAGTGAAAATTATGTTTTCATCTGGTAAATCTCATCATCAAAGTAGACGCTATTAAAATTAAATCCTTTTAGTTTAATGAATGTTTTGTTTTGTTTCAAAAATTATTTAATAATGTACACATAATTTAAAATGTAGATTAAAATTCATCTAATTAGACCGTCTTAGTTACAACACCCTTTAATATTCTTAGAATCTCTACAATCTTTAGTATCAAGTAAGGTTAGTTAAATGCAACAAATAATTAAAGTTCCACAGTGTTGAGTGTTGACAGAATTTAGACTTTTTTCAATTGACAAAATTTTCATAAAAAATTAAAGAGAGGAAATGTTATCTAATAAATTTTGTTTTATGAGGAAAACTTCCTGGAGCTATAAACATTGAATTGTTAAATAATAAACAGAAAAGAAAGTTAAATTAAAAACAGTGAACAGACTCCCATGAAGAGTGAAAATTTGAAGGCTCCATTTTATCTCATTTTTATGAGCTTAATTTTATCAACAATTTAATGTTTGTCAATTTCTCAACTTCCCTTCTCCCTCAAGGCTAATTACTAAAATGTATTTGTTGAGACTACAAATTCAATCAAAAGTAACAAAATTAAAATTAGAGTCTAAGTGATTCACGAAATCACAAAGGGGGGTGAGTCACTGGAGAGGTCATGTTTGGACATGAAGACAAGGATAATAAAGTTAAAGAAAGTCAGCGTGTGGTTTTTAGTATAGTTTTATACAAACACAAAATAGAATGAATAAAAAGAAGATTTTGTCTAAAAAGCCAATACGAGTGAAAGTGGTTCCTCATGTCAGTCTTTCAATTTGACGGCCCTGAGATGGGCAAAAACGTGTATAATATACACGAAGCCAACTGTTTATTTATTTAGCATTTTACCGAAATGATTTTCTTTTTTTAGAAAAAAAGAAACAAGTGGAAAAAAGTATGTCAGCTGACGGGGAAGGGGTACACAAGTCTGTTTTTATTTATGTACCCTCGTACTTCCGGTGTCTTGACAGAACCAAAAGAGTCACCATGTCCATATCAAAATTTCGCTCGAATTCATGACTCTCAATTTCCCACTAAAACTATGAAACATGGCCCAATTTTTGTAAAGGGCCACAAACCAACCAAGATGGGCAGCTGCTACCATTACATTTTAGTTTGGGATATGTTACATACAAAAAAAATAAAACTTTCATTCCGAATTGAAAAAAAAAGAGTAGAAATTTTGATGAGACATGTTATTTATAGACATTTCAATGTGCTACGAGATCTGAATAATGTAAATGTAATGTATACCTACTATAGTACAGATAGAACATAGTAAAAAAAGGAGAAAAAAAAGATCCAATGTTGCAAAAAAAATCGGTTTCAGAATAATAAACATTTTTGAAACTTTTTTTACTTAAGAGCCTGTAAAGGTATCTAGTCAAATAAAAAAAAGTGGGCTTTTAAAAACAGATCAAGTTTTTACACGCTAAAGAGCATAGAAAAGGGGAAGACATGTTGTAGATTTGTGTACAGATATGTACAACTTAATACAGATGATGACAGCTATTGAAAAATGAAAGGCGGAATGAAAGATTAGAACAAAGTGAGGAAATTAAAATTGGTTACAAGATTCGGAGTGGATCGGGTGGATGGCCGGAAACTATTGAAACGCATACATGCGCTTTTAGGGTCAATCGATCCTCGACATATCAGTCCGTCTTTTGCGTCACAATACAAAAGCCTCTCCAACAAAAATATTTTTGTCAAACTCTGTCACTAAAAATTTATTTCTCGAGGGTCTTATCTATCTATTAATTTACGCATCAAAATGGGAGGACGCACAAACCAAAAATTATTATGGCTTAATTAAATGGCATCATAAATTTTCATTGTAAAGTAAAATGGAACGCTCGCTGTACATTTACACTTGAGAAAATTATTTTGTACGATAAATTCATTAAAAGTTTGAGGTCATGTCAGCTAAATGTGGTTCTACTAGTAATAAACATGGATGATTATGTAAATTGGGTAATTTTAGATGAGAATTTATTTGTGTACATGTCATCCCTTAAAAAATGAAACATTCTTTCATAAACTTTGTCTAATCCTCTTATGCTCACTGCATTTCATTAAATGCCATTCAACATGTCAAATGTCACAGCTGGAGTTCAAGTAAGACGTCCTTTTTCTCACGAGAAAATGAGTATGTATATTATAAAATGTATGTTGTTTGAATTATTACTGCAGAAGCAGAAAAATACTTACGCTCGGTGACTTTATTGAGCCTCAAAACATCGTCAGGTGTGATAATTTCCTTCTTCTGCAACTGTTCCTCTGAAAATATTTTCCCCCAAAAAAGTGAGTCTTGTTGTATGGTACAAAAGTAATAATAAATTGTTGTACTTTTCCTAAATGTCCTCATAAAAATAAATTAACCTTTTCATTTATCAAAAAAAAAGTCCCTCCTGACTTTGTACACTGGCTGAATGTTTGTTTGTTTACATTAGAAACTCATACACACATAGACCCTACTTTTTTGACTTTTATATTAGACTAGAGACTAAACTTATGCTAATAATAAACAAATAAAGTTTTATAAAAAGAAAATAAAATGGATCATTATATTCTCATGATTCCCTCAGTTTCATTTCTCACGCGACCAATTTTTGACCATGTTTTTGGCACATTTGTACAGTACGACACATTTTGTCTTTTGCTCAAACACAACAATATTTACTATAAACCTCTTTTTAGGTGTGATACAATTGAGAATTACTTTTAAAATTGATAAAAAAAATTCTACAAATAATTTTCAGTACAAAAATTGATGAGATTTCAATGTCAATTAAATGCATTTACCTGTAAGAATTGATTCTGCCTTCGTCTTGGATTGACCATGAAAGAAATTTTCACTTGGTTTGCTGATAACACTTGCCATTTTTGTAAAAATGTTAAAAAGAGCACTTTGACCAAGATATAATTATTCAAAAGGATTCCCTTTATGTGTTACTAATTTAGTTTTTCAAGTTGACTGGAAAAAAAACTGAACAGAGTTATTTATGAGATGAGTGGATAAATGTGGAATTTTTAGTGGTAGATAAAATGAGAATTAAAAAGAGCTTATTATATAATAGCCAGTAGATTAAGATAAACACTTTTACTTTTTTTACTGGTTAAGTCTTGTCAGGTTTACAACTCATTGTAATTTGTACAAGAGAGTGATAGGAAAATTGAAGCACCCTACGAGATCTCCACACAAAGACTAAAAACAAACTTTTTTGGAGTTTTTACATGGAACTCCAGTCAGCATAGGACCCACTTTTGTGCCCCCCTGAACTGAGTCAGCGTCGTTGGTTGAAACATTGACGCATAGTTTCTAGTGACTCTGGGCAAATCGTGTACACTGTACACACGAGTGTGCCAAAAACAAGTAGCTCTGTGTGACTGTGTGTAGTACTATAGGACCTATTATGAATGAAACATTTGATGCGAAGTGCGAAAATATACAAAAGGTGTGAAAGGTACAACAGATGCAGGAGGTAGCGTGAGACAAAAATGAGTTTGGAATTTATTGAGCAAGTATTTTTCTTTTTTAGATGTCAATATTTTATAAAACAAATAAATTTGATTATCTGGAATTCTTAACTAGTTGAAGGTTGAATATCTTCTGACGGAAGTACTCTAAAATTTTTACCATCCACACTAGCTCTTTCCTTAGCATTGGCTTCAATATGCTCATTTATTGATTTCGTTACTGCTTGTCTCAATGCATTAGGCTCTTTTTTAGGTAAGGCTGGTCTGTCTAGAAAAAGGATTAAGACAATTTTTTTTAAAAAAAGAGGAAATCTATTAGTGGGGGAACTGAGGAAATGAAATACTTGGGTAATTGATTGGTCATTTATTGACAGAAATTATGGCATGCATTTTGTACGTCACATGTCAATAAAATGCAATGTTGTAGTAAATAAGGACTAAAGTTAAATACATTTGCATGCTGCATTTATGTATTTATAAAAATGAAAATTAACTGCGTACAATTTATGCTACAAATAATGATAACTTTAAACTTACTTTTTTTCTGAAAATGTGCACTCCGTTTTTTTGCAACTCCCTTCATCTTCACTCCGAGTGGAACTTTAGCTTTCTGCTTCATCTTTCCTTGTGGCATTTTGATAAATTTTCTTGCAAGTATTTCAGAAAAATCACAAAAAAAAGTTGAAAAACCAAAAAAAAAATTTTTTTAGTTTTTTCAAAAAAGGTGCCGGAATGTGGGCAAGTTTTAGGCTTTGTCATCAGAGCAATGTAGAAAAAAAATTGTGAATTAATTTTTAGTCTTTTAGTAAATTAAAAATATTCTAGTTAGTTGTGTGGTTTTTCCTTGAAAAGAAAATCCCGTGAATCACATTAATTTCCTTTTCATTCAAAAGGAGAATAGAAATTTATAAATTGAACTTTATTGCAATTACACATAACATGTAGAAGTTTTAACCAAAGTTGTGTTTAGAAAAACAAGTTGTTTTATTATAGTTTCTTTCAACGAAATGTTGTATTTATTAAAATTCATTTAATGTTTGTTAATTTATTTGGTCAATTCAATTGTATCAATGAGATGTTCAAGAAGTGTTATTCACCCTTTTGTGTATTTACCAAGGTATGTTTCTAATTTTTATCATACAGAAAATTGTTAAAATTAAAATATTATGTAACAATTCATTTTACGATATTAAACATTTATTGGCATAATTAATACGGATGATGTTAGTAGGTATAGATGATTATTTGTGTCAGGTAATATTTTAATCAACTTTTTTTTTGATGTTTGTCAAACAGGTGTTTTCAATATTAGTATGAGTACAAGAGTGAAAGACAAGACGAGGGGAGAGATTCCAAAATCTCCTCTCGGAATTGTTCAAACAACATCTGCATCGTCTCCAACATTAAATGATGGGAATCATAATGAAGAGGATGATGATGGCAGTGATACCAGTAGTATAGTCAACAATCCATCTATTTTATCCCAGACACCAGATCGCTACGGCTTTTTAGGAGGGGAACAGTATACACACGAGAGGCAAGTCTATTTTGTCATTAATATAAACTGTACATCAATCAATTCACAATCAAGTGAGCAGTGTAATATTTTAACTCATATAATAAATGAGGAATGACATGTATGAGTCAGAAACCAATAGTGACACCCGTGTAGGTTTGGATTGTACTATATTATTACTCTTGCAAACAAGAAAACTCAGAGATCAAACACAAAATAACGTGACTCAATTTGTTTGTTTATTTTTGTCAACGAATCACTACAATAATTAGCTTTACTTTCAGTCAGACAAAAATAAAGTAGATAAGACTTTATTTAAGTATTTTTCAACAATAACAAAAGTTTTTTTCCCCTCATTCCTAGATTGTTCTTACGGCTTTATAGGTTATTTTGTATATTGACACAAAAAATTTAGCTAAAAAGTACTCAAAATGTACAACAACCAAACAAATCTCTCTCAATTCAGTATCTCCATAATTGTAGTGAAATAATTTATTGTTGTTTCCGAAACAACATTGGTCGTACCTTGCCGTGTAAAGAAGGAAGAAATTCATTAGGGTGCTACAAATTAGCTCAGAATCTTTAGTTAGAAAATGCATACCAGAAGTCATGTGTGGTAGTATTTACACAGTCTTTGATATTTCCAAGAAAATATTTACTGTTTTATAACACACCCTTTTTACATTGATACCAAGCCCATTGAAATATTTTATGTGTTTTGCTGTACACACGTGATAACATATCCAATATATTTCTCCCATGGATTCGTCTATTGGGCCCCAGGCAGAGGAATATCCTGATGATTGGGTTGATTGGATTGATATTGATTTGCCACAGTAATTTTAATATCCCAGTCATCTTTTTTAAAAATTATATTGTCAAAAAAAGCTTTTTATCCCTTTTGTACTAGTAATAGAGTAGAAATCTTTCTAACAAAGCTATAATAATATACAAAACCTAAACATTTGGAAGATTGTTTATTTAATGATTTTATTTTTCTTTAAAATTTTAGTGAGCCAACACCACCAGCTCAAGTAATTCGCAGAAGAGAATTGAAATGGTTGCATATGTTGAGTGCATGGGATCATTTTATGAGACGGGATTTCAAAACTGTTCGAAGTCGATGTAGAAAAGGAATTCCAAGGTAAACAATTGTAGGATATTAGTAGTATAGTATTGTGTCAGTATTTTGTATTCGTATTAAATTGTTGATTTCTTATTTCAATTCTACAATTCACAATTTTATTCATTAGGTCAACACGTGGGAGAGCATGGTTTTACCTCTGTGGGGCCGTTTACCTACAAAAGAAGAATCCTAATTTATTTGCTGACCTTCTCCGTCAAGAGGGAAAGCCTCAGTGTATTGAGGATATCCGAAAGGATGTACATAGACAATTTCCACTCCATGAAATTTTTACTGATGATGGATACGGGTATGTGTGTTTGTGAGTTATTTTCCCTCTCCCGTTTCCTATTTTTTGAGCTATCCTAATTTGGTTATTCCATATCCTGTCTATCCTGGTATTTTGATTTTTTTGTTTCAAAACTTTACTCCTGTATTTATTTGCCTTTTCCTCTTCCTCATATGTTATTTGAAGAGTGTGTCTAAATGCATCTAATAATTAATATATTTGTTGTTGGGATGTTGTTTTTTCCAATAAATAGACAGGAAGATTTATTTCGCGTTCTAAAAGCTTATTCCATTCTTAATCCTGAAGAAGGATACTGTCAAGCCCATGCTCCTATAGGTAAGTATTATTACTCGGTTCTACTGCGTACTAAGACTTGAAAAAAATTTCGAAAGATGAAAATTATAATTCATAATAATTCACAACAACTTTGTTTTTCTGTAGCTGCGACGTTATTAATGCATATGACAGCTGAAGATGCCTTTTGGTTCGTTTTTGAATTGATTATTTTATATTTACTATTTTGTGTCTAATTTTACTTGTTGCTTACCTCACAATTTGCTCTTTGGTAGGTGCCTACAAGCTATTTGCGATAAATATCTAAAAGGATATTACCTAGAGGTATACATAATAAAAAAAAATTTCAAAATATTTACATGTGAAATAACTTAACAAATATAAAATGTATATTTAAAATTTGAATTTATCAATTCATTTTAGGGGATGCAAGCACTCAAACTTGATGGCGATATTTTATTTGGCTTGCTAAAACGTGTCGCTCCTAACGTTTACAAACATTTAGTAAGTTACTGTAAAAATTAAAATATTATCAACGTGCACTAATGTTACTGCCGTTAATATGAAAGATAGTGAAAAGTATTTTCTGTCCAACAAATTTTTTTGAAACGCTGGTTGTGCGTTACTGGGACCAATCGAAAAAAATGTCAAAACTTTAAGAAAAGTGGAGATAAATGAACTGTGATTTGGGTTGTTCAGAATGTTACCACATACATAGTAGGAATTTCTGAAATTCTGAACTGATTGACGTAAAACTAGCGTCTGTTTTTCTTTGAATGAAGAATATTTTTTTAAAAATCCAGAAACTAGATTAAGAAATAGTTTCATTATTTTTAATATTAACGAACGTCAACATTATCACTTGATTTACTGGTAATTTTTATTGATGGTGTACAAAAATCTTTAAATGTTATTTTTTTTATAATAGAAAAAGCAAAAAATTGACCCTGTTTTATACATGACTGAATGGTTCCTGTGTGCTTTTACAAGAACTCTCCCTTGGAGTACCGTTCTACGTGTGTGGGATATGTTTTTGTGTGAAGGTGTGAAAGTTTTATTCCGTGTTGCCCTTGTGTTACTAAAATACACATTAGGTCGTTCTGAAGTACTGAAACGATGTCCCACAATGTATGAAACATTACCACAACTAAAAACACTTCCTGGTTTTGTGACTCACGAACAGTTTATGGTGTACCAAATTGGGAGGTATGATCATTTATTACCAATTAATTCATCGTTGGCACTTTTTTTGTTGTTGTCATCTTATTTGAATAATTAATTTTCATTTTAAAAAATAATTTTGTTCTTTTAAAAGGTTGGACATTACGGACGATCAAATGCGGAAGGAACATTTTAGACAATTATTAAAACAAAAGAAGCAACGGCAGCATGAATTAGCATTAGAAAAGAAACAGGAGAATGCTCGTTTAGCAGCCGAAAAGAAGAGGAATGAAGAACGATTGGCAGGGGGGAAACATGACGAAACAGATACCACAGCCGGGGAAAATATCAATGAAATTGAACAAACTGAACTTTAAAGCTAACTTCATTTTTTTGTACCGTGCTTTTTTTCACAAAAAGTTTTGAGGCTATATTCTGTACTATAAATATATAATTATTACATAATTATTATTTATATACCTAAATGCGAATGAATTTTTTTTTCTTCTCAGAAATAATAATAATTGCTTATTTCTGCTGGCTGACAGAGAGACAGAGAGGTCTTTTATACATTATGAATTTTTTTATGTTAATAACAAACATAGATTGTAACTATTTACGTGTTAAAGAAAAGGAAGTCGTCATAAATTCCTCTTACACCAATGTATTATTACTATTCCATTATAAAAAGTATAAACTACATTATATTGGGACTTTTTATTAATTTATTTGGTACTGACTAATAATGATAAAAAATATAATAGTTCAAAAACTACTATACATAATGTTACTACATAGATAAAGTGTACGTTTGTACTACTACGTTTACTACTATTTGAAAAAGTGTTGTTACAATGGTCTAATGATAACAATAATACATTACAACATATCACACGATTGATATAAAATAATAAAAGGAATTGTTTCGCTATAGTTTGCGCATTTTTATAAAATAATAAAATCGCTCTTGTTCTTCGTCTGTTTTTCTCATTTTTGATACAAAAAAAAACCATGAAAACATTGTTTGTCTCATCTAGTGCATTGACGGCTTCAAAGAGACTTGCTGTGATGTTTAAAAAAATGTGTCAATGAATTGTTATGGGATTTTAAACAGACGGTTAGTATGAAAAAGAGAAAAATAAAAAACCCTTGGACTCAATATGAATTTTTGCATTTGGTGCCTGACTCGACTTTGTTCTCTCGCTGGAAAAACTGGAGAGGAAAGTGACTAAAAGTTTCGTTATGCTTAGTGTGATGGAGCTCAGTTCGGCTGGTTCCCCTCCCCCCCAAAATCCAGAGTTCATTGAACTATTTACGTAGAGCATACACACACTTTGTCCGCGTTCATCATTTCATGAATAATAATACTATGTTGGTAGTGAAAAGGGGTTCCTCCTAAAATTTTACATAAAAACTATTGTCATAAGGGAGGGAGACTCCTTTTATCTTATCTTGTATTTTTCTAAGGCTCTCTTTTGAATTAGGAACAGTTTAGAGATAAATTTGAATTCTAAAATGTCAATGGACCGAAATGTTGAGCAATTTTAGGGTTGAATTTGTAGAGTAGTTCATTTTAGACTAATTTAATGGTTTAATGAGGATTGAGTAGATGCAAAATTTGACAATTTAAAAGGAAAAGATGGAGAGTGCACGGACCGAGTAGACGGGAAGGATTTCGCTTCCTAAAAATGAGAATAAAGTTTCGAGAGAATGTTGGCCGCTCTCGCATATTGGTGTATTGATCTACTGTGTAAAAAACTCTAACTCTAACTCTGGTGGACAAGGAGAGAAATTTCTTATTCTCTTTGGCAGTTTTTGCTGAAAAGAAAATAAAATAAAATTCGGTTCAAAAAGGCGTACAATTTTTGAGTAGTGACAAATAAGTGTCCTGCAATGAATAAGTCAGCCTCGATGAAGGGCAAAGGGCACAGACCCCAGTCAACGACTAACAAGTAAGTTTGTTTTTCCTCCTCTCTCTCTCCCCCTAATTTTTTGTTTCGTTTGTTTGTATCTTTCATTTTAATTTTGAATGTTACTCACAAACACTTAATATTATACCAATGAAATATTTGGGCCTCATGGTACTTTTGTGAGTGTCATTTGTAGACAATGAGACAAATTTACAATGATTCACAGTATTCGGAGACCGACTATTTATTTTTAAATGGCATCAACTCCATTTAAATGTCGTGTAGAATATTCCATTGATTGTTCTTTTTTTATCATGGCCTATATTAAAATCGGGTGTGAAGGATTGTATTATATAATTTTTTGGGGAAATAACGTCTAGTTATATTTTTCATGGTAGTGTCAAATATTTTTTCAAGTAAAAAGTATGTTGAGGGATCAAGTTATTGTCATGAAATACTATTGTAGACTCTACAATGTAATAGAGTTTATTTTGAAAGATTAAACAATCATAGTTTACATGAGCGTCATGATACGGATGATGATTGAATTGAATAAATCAATAATGATCATGATATGACTTCAATAAAAAGTTGGTAATGTCCATAATTTTGATGATAATGTTTGTCTTGTTTTTTTTACAGAGGAGATACGAAAAAGAAGGATGATGATACTTCTTTTGTGTATAATTTGGGAATATTAATTGGATGTGTGGCTGAGATTCACACAAAGTCAGGAGAAAAATATGAGGGTATTTTCTCTGCATTCTCACAATCATCGTAAGTAAAAAAAAATCATGTTTATTCATTTTTGTTCGTATTATATTTTTGTAGTAAAATCATTAAAATCCTTGTTTAAAACGAAATCAATTCGAAACATAAATAAACTACAGCCTAGTTAGTATACTGTGATCTCTGAAACAAACAATTTTTTTTAGATACGAGATCATGATTGAAGCAGCTCATTTGAAGGATGCAAATATCGATGACGAGAATGAGAAGATTAAAGAACATTATGACCTGCTAATAGTTCCTTCAGATAAAGTATGATATAATTTATTTGAAAATTTAATGTATCAACTCAAAATTATGTTGACAGTATTTGATAATAAATTGTTTTAATTATTTTTTATAGATTGTTTTCATACGGTTCCCCAACGCAGAGACCAGGTACCTTAAACTTTTATTCACTTTCTTTCTCTACTTGGCAATGGATCATATTACTATGATCTATTATATTATTTTTATGACTCAGAAATAATGTTCATTTAATTCAATGTCTCTTATAAATATGTGTCTTTTTTCTTCTAGTTATGCTTGTAGAGACTTTCAAATTGACGCTGCTATTGGAGCTACAAGAGGCATTACCGTTGGTGACAAGGAACTTACACCCTGGGAAGGTGAAGAGTCTGGAGATGGTCTTGATTTAGACATTAGCAGCACTAGCACATCGGTAAGAATTTTTTCTTTAAAACACACTAGTAGTAATTTTTTGACATTCATTAATTTAAAAAATACATTGATTATAGAATGGTTGGGAGGCTCAAGAAATGTTTAAAAAGAATGAAGAGAAATATGGTGTTGTGTCGTCTTTCAAACAAGATCTAAGTGGATACACCACAAAATTAGATAAAAGTGACGATGCATTTAGAAAGCATGAGGAGCAAGCTTCTCAAATTGCTGACGAAATCGAGAAAAACACTTCATCTTGGGAAAGATCCCAAGCGGAGAATGGAGATAATGAAGAAGAAGCCTTTTCCGCAGGTTTGTTTTCTTTAAATTTTTTTACTTAATTGAAATCAAATATGGAGGTCTCTCTTGAAGAAGGAAGAGTCATTTAACTAAAATTTTTATTTTTGTACTCTCTATTCTCTACAGTTGTACGGCCTACAAGAAATAATAGCAACCACTCTAATAGTAATCATACTTCTTCAAACACATCCGGGTATGTATTTATTATAATTTATAATGGTTTATAAAAATAACAATTAGGGATTAGTCGTAACTTGTACGTATAATAAAATTCTAATAAATTAATATAATATTTATTTGATTTTAGCGACAAGTACGTTGTTCCTTCTCGTCGACATCAGCCAGCACATCAATCCAATGTTCAACAACAACAACAGCAGCAGCAGCAACAACAACAAATGAGTCAACAACAACAAAGTCATCCCGTGAATAATAGTGGGCCTCCTCCAATAAATAATAATAATAATACAAATAATGGTAATATTCGTAAACCTGCGTATAACCAAAATCCAAGGGGCAACTATGGCGGAAGTTCTACCAATTCATATGAACAACGTCAACGTAATTACAATACAAGAGGGGGTGGTGGACCTCAGCAATATCCTAGCAATCATTCAGATGGACGTAGACCAGATGATGGTGGTTCAAGACAAAATAGAATACCAAATAGAGCTCCAATAGATCCACATCGACGTGGTGGTGGGGCAGGAGGAGGAGGTAAAAATTTCCTCATGTTTTAGTATCATGTGTATATACATAAGGAATGAATCGTTTATGCTTACCTATTTCCGTTATGCTTTGTCTATAATTTATTACATAAAATGCGAGATAACATATACTAATTCATGTTTTTTAAAATAATTTTTTCAAAAATGTAGGTAGAGAAGGAGACCTAAATAAATTAAAACAGTTTAATGACCAGTTCCGATTGCACCCTTCATCAGAATCTTCAAATCCACCTAGAATGCGAATACCACCTAACCAATCCCAAAATCCGGGAGCACCCCAACATAATATGCATTCTCCAGGTGGTAATGTGCCAGTTTCAAATAATTCATCGGGAGTAAGAAATCCAAGTCCTCCATCAAATATTGCTCTTCAGTCTCATCAGATCTCGTCGACCCAGTCGCCCTCAAACCCTAATAAGACGAAAGATGAATTTTCGACAGTACCTCCTTTAGTTCAGCCTCCTTCAGGTCCGGCTTCGACAACAAATAGTGAAAATTCAAGTGGTAGCGAGTCACCACGTTCCAGCAATCCTACAACTACTACGAATGCTGGTAGTTCCAGTCCCTCACCCAATACACCTTCTTCAACTGTAAGCCAGGCTCCTAGTGAGGCTATAACTCCTAGTACTACTCCTGGGTCTACTACTGAAAGTCAGAGTTCGGCTGTAGCTGCTAGTAGCGTAGATTCCAAATTAGGCAATGCTGAATCTGAAAGTAAATCAAAGAAAATTCCGTTCACTTTTAATCCAAATGCAAAGGAGTTTAATCCAACAGCTAAAGCATTTACACCGGTAAGTTTATGAACCAACATTTTGACATTTTTTAAAAAATAAATTGTTTTGTATCCTTGTATTATTTTTTCTGTACATATTATTCTCACTCATTGTGTATACAATATTAGTACAGTGTAATCAAATTATACATCAAGTACTTGACTGGTTTTTTTTGTCTTTATACAACTTGTACCAGAGCTCTATAGTACATTATATTTCACTTCAATAATTATAATATATATCATTTGATTGTACTTGAAAAGCATCCATTGTTAGTTTAGTGAGTTGTTATGAGGTATTAATTTGTTATTCATTTATTAAAAAAAGTCGCAGAGCTCAAGTCCTCCTAGACCGCCAAGTACTCCAGCTAGTACTCCTCAACTGATGCAGGCGCCTCAGTTGCATCCATATATGTCTCTTCCAATGCCCCCTCCACAAGCATTATTGTATGCACCCCCTCCTCAACAATATACTACTCATGCTCAAGCTGCTCTAACATCTTCAAATAACACAAATTCTATCAATACGCCTCGACAACACAACAATCGAAAAGGTGATAATTAAACTAATTATTGGCAATACACTACATTAAATGTAGTGTATACTGTGTATAGTCTTCATGTTTTCTGTGTAATTAATGACTATGAATTCTCTTAATCATGTGGTATACTAATGATTGAATTGATTGTGATTTTGAACTAGTGTTGAATCGTTCGGAGATTACACCACCGATGCAAATGGCTACTGGTCCACCACTACTAACTCCAGCATCCCTTCAGGCTGGTGCTCCTTCGCCACAATATTACGCTGTTCCTGCTCAGGGTAAATGTTTAATACTATGAGTCATGCACAATACATTGTGTAAAAATAAATAATCTATGTATGCTATTATTAAAATCTAAATTTAATTTAGTGAATAATTAATTTAATTTATTTTTTTTGCTTTTTCAGGTGGAGCCTTTCAACAAGTAAGTACAAGAAAAAAATATTTTTTAATCATTTGTAAATGATAAAATACAAGGGTGGTTATAATTCTGATCATTCTCTTTTTACGGAATTCAGATCATTGTACTTTTATTTTAATCCTTTTACTGAATTTTTTTCTCTAGGTAATGAGAGTTGTTCCACAAGGTATGATGTCAGTATATCAACCGGAAGCCGGTGGTACACAGATGCATCATCCACAAATGCATTATATTCAAAATGGAACTGCTCCTAATAATCCTGGTCATCAGTCAAATACACCTCCATCAAACCAGACCGCTCCCACGTAACTTTTATATACAAAATAATTCAGAAAATATATTAAAAATGAGCATTTCATGTGTGTATTTCAAGTGTAACATTATTCGAAAATAATTAATTAAATTTCTTTATAACATATTTTTGTAGTGTTCAGGCTAATGGACATGCCTATGGTCAAGGAAACCATGGAACTCAACATCATATGGGTTATCCTTTTGTAAGTTTGCCGATGGTTGGAGTTAGCTATCCCCATGGACCTGGACCCATGCTTGGGATTACCTATTCTCATGGACCAGTCGGTACGGATTACAAGTTGATGTAATTTTGGTTGTGAGGTGTCAGAGTGACATTTAGAAGGAGTAGTTTATTTTGCTCTGGATTGTAATCTGTAAATGGTCATCGCTTACAGCAGAGAACTTAATGTCAAGCTTTTTTACATACTGTCGAATTATGTACAAGACAAAACTTTTTTCTTTTTAAAATGCCAATCAAATGAGTCAACTGCTTTTCTCATGCACTCTTCCTTTTTCTCTCTCTTTATTTTAGTAAACTCATTGATTAGTTACAGATTATTTTCTAATGTATAATTGGTTTTAGTCCAGAAAAAAATAAACCTCCTCTCTTTAAATGATTCATTATTGATTGGAAACTTAGAACTATATAATAAATTATATAATGCTTGCTTAGTAGTTTAGTAATTTTGTACATAACAATGCAATCGTATTTAAGTTACAACAATTAAATAAAAGAATAAAGTATTTAATGATGGATATTTTTTAATTTGTTTTTATAGGTGGAGCTAATTCTGGCATACCGCACAGTCAGTAATATATAATGAGATAAGTAATTAATAATAATGTAGGAAAGTATAAATAAATTGAGAATTTTGAGTGAGGAAGTTTAAAAAAAATACAGTTATCGCAAACGAGACAAGAATTGAATTGAAGTTGACAAAACGTGAACCGCATTATATGATAAATATGTCTTCTTTCTTATATGACCTATGAGTTAAAGTTAAAGAAATTTTTTTTGATTTGTTTTTGTTGTTGATGATGCTGATGGAAAAATGTATTAGCGTAAGTTACGTACTCAACTTTTACCATCGTGAAGTTACACTCACATCTAGAACATCTGATAATTTTGTTTAGTTAGTTAACTAAAAAACTTTGTAACAATAATAATTATTATTACTTATTATTATGGTTCATTTATGTAGCCACATGATAAGATCCACGATATGAGGAAAAAAAAGTAGGAGAGAAAGAAAAAAAAAATAAAAGAAAAAAACTTGCTTAAAAAACAACTTTTAACTTGCATTCGCTGTTTTTGTAGTTAAACTACTTTTCTGCATACAAAATATCACGGTAGACTACATAGAGTGACGCATGTCCTCACTTTGATATGGGATGGCTACGTACATATGGCTATGTAGTACAATGGTGTACATATACATGTGTATTACTCGTGTGTGTATTGAAGATGGTGGCTAAGTCCTTTAAATCGTCATATAATAGTTAAGTAACATACATACGCGATTAGTTATAGTAAGTCAAACGTCATTTTTCATTTAATTTGTGTCATCTATTCATCAAATCCATTTTGAACAACGGAGAAAGTTAAAAAAGTTGTTCTTACGCAGTCCCAGTAGAAATTCTACTGTAGATTCTCCAGTGCGGAGTCCCTGAAGATAAGAAACCACGAAAATAAGGACCCTCAAATCAACTTTAAAAATGGGTGAAGCTGTAAAAGAGCCAGAAATGAAGGGCTTCATGTTTAAATGGTGATGACAAACATTGAAGATACAAACAAAATTTCGTAACATACAAAAGTCAAAATATTTTATAATTTTCTCTTGAGCTGTGAAATTATTTATTTATAAAATCAGTTCATTAACCAATCAAAAAATAATAATACTCTTTTATCTTTTATTTTTAGGACGAATTATATTAAAGGTACCTTAATTAAATATTAAAAAATTAAAAAAGTTAAATATTTAAGGTTAACTTAAATTTTTTTATACAAAAATCACATTACAAAATTACAGGCTACCAAAAAAGATGGTTTGTATTATCAAATGGTGTCCTTTCCTACTACAGGTGAGCCTAGATTGTTAATGAACATTTAAAATATAATAATATACGTCATATGTAGACAAGTATTGTTTGTACCGATTTGGTCATATTTTAGAAATTTTTGATGCATAATATGACACATCGCGAATACAGACTAGTCTTTTTTTGTCAAAGGTAGAATATGAATAAATGGTATCCATTTGATTCTGAATCCAATTCACTAAAATACATAAACATAATATTACAGTGTTATTGTATAACTAGTTGAATCAATTTTATCGTGATCGTGGTCCGTGGATATGTTGTAAAACTAGTTATTTTTGGTGCAAAAGTTTTTTTTTCAAGACTTGTAAAGTATCAGTTTTGTAATTTAACTAGTACTTATGTGAATTAACTATGATTTTGTCAATATCCTCAGCTTAATATGCTATAAAACATATTTATGCTATATTTATCCCAACATATATTATTTGGTGACCACAAAAACCACAACAGGTTACCATTGTATGTATCATTTTTAGGTACTGCGTTGTTAAGTGCAATCCTTTTGAAGATGTACACTTTGATGAAAAATGCAATATTTGGAATCATCACCAATATTTTTTGTTGACACTGATGTATTTATTGAATCTTTTTCATTTCATGTATGATTATAATTTGCAGAAACCAAGCTGAAATGACTCACACTTGTCGCGGTTCAATAAGTTTACATGGTGCTCTTATTTACACTGAGGGTAATTTACGTTAGTGCTTTATGTGACCTAATTATGTCTCATGTTATTGTGAATTTTAAATATTACACTCTTTGACTTGAATAATAATTGAGTTTTTCTGACAGATACTTGTAATTTGGTTGTATCCAATGGAGGAACACAGACTTTTCATTTAAGGGCCTCCACAGAAGTTGAACGACAACGGTACTAGAACAATAATTCACTCATTCAACATGCAATCATTCAACAAATCGTACAAGCTGGTTATGAAACATCAAGTGTTCATCATATATGAAATAAAGATTGTCTTTGTTTATTTTTTCAAGGTGGGTAACTGCATTAGAATTGGCAAAAGCTAAAGCGATTCGAACAATGGAGTCCGAAGAAGACGAAGAGCTTGAAGAAGTGTCTGCACCACCAGGTAAGGCTTAATAATTTAAGCTAAATCATGTATATAGTAGTTCGTAAGTTATTACAACAAGTTATTACGTTACAAACTTGGGATTGCAAATTGAGCCAAATTGTGATATAGCATGTTTTTATCTGAATTTTCTTTGTTTCTCTTTCCAGATAGTCAAGAAGTGCAAAATGTCTTTCGTATGCTATCAGCTAAATTAGAAGACATGCAGACCTGTTGCGAACTCATCAACAAACATGGAAATGCACTTCGTAAGGCGACTTTTGTCACACTGTCAACATTTTTCAATAACTGTTCAAGTGTCAATTTCCATAAGAATTCTAGTTTTAACATCTATTTGTCTGTTTATTTGTTCATAATAGAAAAAGCACTAAGTGAATTGGAGTCAACAGATAGCCATCACGACATTGTTTCCAAAGTCAAGCAAGTTAATGAGAGAGCGACACTTTTCCGGATTACTTCCACAGCCATGATTAATGCCTGTACCGAATATGCTAAAACGGCTCAGGCACAAGGAAAGAAGTGGCAAAAGGTACCTTCAATTAAATTACCTTACTCATTTGATAAAAATAATACGAATACATAGTATGAAATTTGACGTACAAAATAGAGTAAATACATAGAGAGCATGACGGTGAGACGTAGTTTTTGTGCTTTTTTGGATCATATCTTATTGTTAATAATAATAGCAATACAATGAATTGATGAAATGGTTTTTAATTCATTCGTAAATAGGCTATTCAGTATGAGAAAGAGCAGAGGCAAAGGCTTGAACGAGTCGTAGAAGAATTGGCCAAACAACACACAAAACTTGAAGAGGCAGCAGCCGTTGCGTCACATCATGGACAAAGCTCAGTGCAATCAGGTAATATTTATTTTAGTAACGTCACTTTATAAATCAAGGTCATTGTAAACTGTAATGTCTGTAATGAATTCTCTATTAATATGTTCACCATCAGATGAAGATGATGAGACAGTCTACTATGATGCTGTAGAGATCACTGAAAATAATCAAGAATTCACTGTTGATGTTCCTATCTCTGCACATCGTCGAACTTCTAGTGGTATTAGTACAGATTCACAGGTAAATCACATCTCTTTTAATAAAAAGGAAAACATTTTTTTTTCAGCATCATATGTAGTGTTTCTAAAAACCATTACCACTCTTTTATGGATTTTTTAGCGGTCCGAGGGAAAACATTCTAATTCTAGTAGTGATGGAGATGATGACGATGGAAGTAATCCAGGTGCTAGTCAGCAAGTCAGATGTATTCGTGCCAAGGTAATGATTTGTTTCAAAATTTAATTACATGTCATATTAGAACTGGTGACCAATTGACATCCATCGAAAAATGTCAAAAATTATGAAAGGAAGAGGAAAAACAGGGACTAATTACAATTTCTAAAGGGCTTTATGCCAAAACCGTTAAAGATTTTCGAATTTTCAATCGTTGTTAGTTGGTCCTTCTTGGGCTAATTAACCCCAGTGTTTAAAAAATATTTTATAATTATAAAATATTTTTCTAAGCTTAAGCTTAGTTTTATCCGATTGAAAAAAGTAGACGGAAAGTACTTAATTTGACTATTTTCTGTACTAAATAACATCAATATTATCACAAACAGTATATCGTCATATTTATAGCGTGTCAATATAATAATGTTGAATCAAGGTGTGTTTCTCTATGTTTATAGGATTGGCATCAAAAAGAGTCGCATTAAAAGAAAGTTTTTGTCTCTATTGGTCGTGATTGTAACATAAATAACAGGTGTAGTTAGAGAAATTAGTGATAAGGTATACTCGTATGTATAAGTACAGTTATCTCACTGATTATAATGATTACATAGTGATGCGAAATATTTTGTAGGTAAAGTGCGTAGAGAACTGTTATTATAGTTGTGAAAATCAAAAGTTTCAATGTTCCCAGAGATAAGGTTCAAGTGGAATATATAACACTTGAGCAAGTTTGCATGCGGGTATACATAGCAAATCAGTATAATTTATGGTGCAAATTTATGAGTAGTCATAAGTGTACTTATGTATACATATTAGATACGTTTTACTTTTTTGAATCATGCACATTTAAATACTCAAAAAAGCGGTAGGATAGAGAGATTAGTATTCATACTATTCATTCATCAAAAATAATTTTTTTTAAAAATTATTTAAAAAAAAATTATTTATTAAACAAATTATATTTATTTATTGATCATTTGTTATTCTCGTGTTTTTAGAAAAATACACAAGTCTAACCCAATTTTTCATTATTCGTTTTTTGTGGCCATATATTTGTATGAGAACATAAAAAGTGTGAGGTGGCTTAGTTAGCACAACTATTTAAATTAAAAAATTTACACTCTTTGTTTCACATTAGAAATTCGCATTTTGAAAAATTATATCTTAGAAATATAGGATTCATTTTTATATTACAAGTGTTGAGTGAAACATTTTAAAATTAAAAAAATTAAAGGGGGAACTTGATAAAAATGTCAAATGGCATTGTTGTAAAAGTAATGACTTGTGAAAATTATTTTACCTTCCAAGGATGAATTAATTACCTGTTGAAATAATCATCACTTTTTTGACAATATTTTAGACGAAAGGTGATCGCCAGCCATTGGTAAGCACAAGTAAAGATGAAGGATCATCCGGCTTGGACATCATGCCAGGTTCCCAACGGATTCGCCGTAAGAGAGTGCCGGAAAAACCCAATTATCCACTTAACTTATGGAGTATTATGAAGAATTGCATAGGAAAGGAATTGACGAAAATCCCAATGTAATTATTTATACATTTTATGCTCTACTAGTTAATACAAGAAACCTCTTTAACAAATTGGTATTTTTTTTAATTCTTTTTACAGGCCTGTTAATTTCTCTGAACCTTTGTCAATGCTTCAGAGATTGACTGAAGATTTTGAATACAGTCAAATTCTTGACCGGGCAGTTAAATGTAAAGATTCATGCGAGCAGCTTAGTTATGTGGCTGCCTTCACTGTGTCATCATACGCGACTACGGCTGTCCGAACTGGAAAGCCATTTAATCCATTACTAGGTGAAACATATGAGTGTGATCGTAAGTCAACTTTATTGAAAATTTCTTGTTAATTGAAAAATGCAAAAATTAGTTAATTTTTCGCTACAACGAAGTATTTCGTGGTACATGTTACATAGATAATATACAAGAATAATAAGACATACTTTGTTTGTACGAACATTATAAAAGAAATCAATTACAAAGAAAAGAATAGAGATACTTAATGTTCATGTCGAAGTTCAGTATCTGAGTGGGTCATTTCCCCATTCATAGTCAAGAGTCATATTTGCTTTAAGTAAAGCTGTAGGAATACCACAAAGTTGATCCAGTTCTTCTTTTGAGTAATTCTTCAAAATAATATGACGATTCAAGAGTATGATAGGCTTGTCCAGAGAATTAGATCCAAATTTGAGATCAGGCCATAATGACTTGTATTTTGTAGTTGAAGGAAAGGAAGGACTGAAATTCTTAAAACTCCAATTATTGAGTTGTGCAAGTAGAAAGATGATGATAAACTGACTCTCTGCTCGGGTCAAAGAGTCATCTTTTTCAGCTTTGACTGGTCCAGGTTGATTTGATGGGTTGACTTTAGGGGCTTTAGACTTTGGAGTAATGTAAAATAGTTCCGTCATGAATTGTTTAGCATTGGGAAATTTCTTTTTGAACATAGCGAGTCCAGTTCCACCGTCCATTGGATGATGTCTATCAGTCAATGAATTACCAATATAAACCTAGAATTTGGATAAAATAGTTTCACATTAATAAAAATTGAATTGAAATATTTTTACAATTTAAGTACACAGTGGGTTCTTGATAGAGATATATACATTTTATAATAAATGTACTTACATATATTGCCTCTTTCATTCCCACAGCTTTTGCATCAGGTAGTTCACATCCAAACATATAAATATGACCATGGTCAACTTTAGGCAGAATCCAATGGGGACCTTTTCCAGAGGTCACATTCCAGGTCAAGATTGCTCCTCTTATAAAGGTGATAGTCAAGACAGCGAAGAGTGATATAGTTATAGTGAGGACTTAATGTTAATTCCAGATTGGCCAACTGAGTTTGGATTCTTTGAGATACGGGTGATTTAGGGGTCGGCTTTTTACCATTCAATAGTGGCATTACCAGAACATCAGCTAACTGTAGGGAATTACCAATTAAATTATTATGACATACATGTTAATTTTTTTAAATGCAAAGAGAGTGAAATAGGGATTTTATGCCTACGCAATAGGAATTATATTCACAAGTGGCTTCAGGAGTCCACTCTCCAGACTTGTCTGTGTTCCATAAAATGATTCTCTCCTCTACTTTTACTAGGCCAACAGATTTATTTTGTTTAAATGTTGAGAGACCACTCATCATGTCTCGTTTAACAATTTTGTTAAAATGAAACGGGCTCTGGATTCGTGGGTCATTCTTCGAAAATCTGATTAGATAGTTCCCAAAAATCCTGTTTGTTGGTTCACTAAAATCCATTACCCTAACTAAAACAGAGCCAGTTGTAGCAGAACTATTTCGAGGGAATAAGGCCAATAAGTTGAGATGGGACAGGTTCTGGAAACGGGTGTAGCCACCAACTTCAGTACATTTCGGGGGAGGGTCACTATTAATGTTTTTGGTGACCCCTAAAGTAACCAATTTGCACCGTACGCATCCTCTTAGTTTGACATGAGGACTCCACAAGGGGACACACGAATTTTTTAATTGGTGCAGACCATCACAAACATGTGCGTTTGTTTGCTTTTCGTTCCGATTTTTGGAAATACCACAGGCACGGCACCATTCATCCACTTTTGTGTCCATTCTTGACCCACAAGCACCACATGCATTTTCTGCAGACACGAGCTGTCAAAATAAAAAATAAATTTTAATGATTAGGTATTAATATTTGAAAGGAATTTTTGACAAAAGGCATGGTAAGATAGGGATTAAATTAACTTTACTTACATTGTTCTCATCGACACTCTTTGGAGCTTTTTCAAGTGGATCTGAAAGATTAACATGTTGTTTTCTGCTCATATCCTGCTTTTCATTCTCATTCACCTCTATCACTACAAATTTCTCTCCACTAGCCTAAAATATTGTACATCTCATTAAAATATCATAATAATAATATTAGATAATGTGTAAAAAAATTGTGAACTGAAGTGTATTATATATACTTTACCTCTTCGTATTTCTTCTTTGCTTCCTCCGATTGTAAGTACAAAGATTTGGCAGTCTCAAATAGTGTTTTGATATCCGAAGGCAACTCTGATGATGAACTTTTCGAGGTAGAGGGTTTCTCTTCAATTTCCATCTCAGTCTCCTCTAGTCTTGGTTTTTTTGGGTCACCCATACTGACACTGACTAGAAAATGTATTTACTTTGGATATTACACGCTTGTTGCATAATGCAGTTACTATTTATTATTTATACAGAGTTAAAAGTGAATTAATATAATAATTTGCACTTACGTGTAAAATCTCCAGATTTATAATAATATCATGACACGAATTTTCACACAAAAAATAAACTAATGACGAAATCCAATTTAAAAAAGTTGATGGTTTTCCATACCGTAACAAGGTCGAAAAATGCTCTAAGGTGGATGTCAACTTTTCCAGCGGTCTTAGTTCCGCGACAGTAACGCCCTATACAGTACGTTTGTCCTTCAAAGGTCAAACTTTCTTCTACAGTAACTTTAGTTCCGTTTTCCAATCTCATGCAGGTTTCAACATGCAAAAAGTTGAACCATATGTATGCACATAGAAAACGTTTTGCTCTGTTAGAAGAATTAACCCTACTTTTTCATACATCTAATAGTACTGCTTCAATTCAATGTTTCCTGTTTTAGCATATTGTTTACTTCCAATTCTCTGATTCTCCACAGGTATGGATGATTTAGGATGGAGATGTTTAAATGAACAAGTTAGTCATCATCCTCCCATGGCTGCCCAATACTGCGAAGTAAGGACACCATTTAATTTTAGTTTTACTTAGTAAAACAATAGGAATAATTACAATTTACAATGAAACAAGTGAGCCACATTTTTTAAATGATTTTTTTTTCTCTTGAATCTAGGGTAGAGGATGGCAATGTTGGCAAGAATTCACAATGTCATCCAAATTTCGTGGAAAATATCTACAAGTCATCCCACGTAAGTAAATATATTTTGTGTCATTTTATAATGACCATACAAAATTATTACTTTATTACTAAAGTATGTATTTTAATAGTTTCCTCATTGTTTAAATTCATTTAAATTAATTAACTAATCTGTTTTTTTTCTTTCTGCTTCAACAGTCGGTATTGCCCATTTGGTCTTCACAGAGTCGGGGAATCACTACACATGGAGAAAAGTGACAACAACTGTACATAACATAATTGTTGGAAAACTTTGGGTGGATCAACATGGCGAAATGGATATCATGAATCATTTTACCGGTGATAAATGTCATTTGAAATATATTCCTTACTCTTATTTTAATCGCGATGTGCAGCGTAAAGTGACTGGATGTGTGATGGACAAACAAGAAAAAGTCCGATGGATTTTAAATGGTACGTTCCATGTCTATTCTTTTAGCAATGTCCGACAAAATACTTTTCATAATATTTCACAAAAAAAACTTATATGATTATATCTAACAAATTTGCAGGTACCTGGGATGCAAAAAGTGAGTAAACCAATTTTAATTAACTACATTAATAAAACATTGACCATTCATTGGTGATTCATCAGGTAGAGTAATTAAAGTCATTTGAACTCTGCTCATGTGGTTGATGAATCAGACAATATAAGCTCATTTAAGAGATATTAATATTATTAATAAGTAGCATACAAATAGGAATTGAGTTTTTCATTGGCTAATAGTCTTTTAATTTGCTTGTCACTTTTTAGTGGATGCTTGTGAAGTGCTCAATCAAAAAGATACAGACAAGAGTGGAAAACCTGTTTTAGAATTAGGGACCGCAAAAACTCTTTGGGAAAGAAAACAGCCACCCTCAGACTCTGAACGTTTCTATAATTTTACGGAATTGGCATGCCAACTCAATGAATCTGAAGAAGGGGTGGTGAGTTCACACTTTTGATTAATCCTTGTTAATTTGTATTTAGTTTTTGTAATTGTTTTCGGAGTATATTTAACTATTTTTTTACAGGCTCCCACTGATTGTCGTGTACGGCCTGATCAACGTTTAATGGAAGAAGGTAGTTGGAATGAAGCAAATTCAGAAAAAGTACGACTAGAAGAGAAACAGAGAGCGGCACGAAGACAAAAAGAAGCTGAGGCTGAGAAAGCAGCTGCCGACGGTCGGTAAGTCTCATTTAATTTTAAGTACAATGTCGAAAATAAGGTTAAACAAACGTACTTACAATTAGTTAAAATCATAAGGTACACTGACCATCATAGTAATACAATCATTCTTTTTTGTCCACAAAATAGGCCTATTCCGCCATATGAACCCATTTGGTTCACAAAGGGTGAGTTCTTTAATTACGCAATTTTGTTTTTTTTCTTTACTTTAAATACTAAATATTAAATTATTTAATTTAAATATATTGTTTGACATATTTTGTTTATTATTATTAACAGACAAGGACCCTTTGACTGGAAACGTAAGATAAAATAAATCAGTTTACTTCTCATTTAAGCTTTTAATTTTTTATATAACTAAAACATGGACAAGTATAGAATGTACTGTGTAAAATATTCATGTTATATATTTTTCCAGGTTATTCATGTCTTCACAGGGGATTATTGGAAATGTAAAGAAAAAGAAGATTGGTCAAAGTGTCCAGATATATTTTAGATGTTTTTTTTCTTCCGTTTTTTACAAGAAATTCTGGTAAATTCTGGCAATTCTTTGCAAACAATTTTAAGAGGAATTAAATATTATATTAATTAATATAATTAAAGTCAGCTCAGCATCACGTCGGCATAATTAACTTAATATTAATTTACTTTGGCTAAAACTGTCAAAAAAGGAAAAGAAAGAGAAAAAACGACACGTCTTTAAAATACCTACTACGATTATCAAATATATAATTACAATATATTTACTGTATGACTCGATGATGTCATTCAACGACGACAAAGGCAGTCAGCAACTTGTACGTAACGTCCTTTTAATTAATTATCTATGATATACAAAGTATGAAATAATCAAGATACCATTTATATATATTTAAAAAAAAGAAGCATATATATATTATTAATTTGTCAAGGGCCTTAATTAATTTGCAATAATAATTTTTAAGTATTATATGATATTCCAATTGAGATTTCTGTGAAATTCGAGGTATAAGGCAGAACAAACTATTACATTGTTCTTGTTGTTATATTAAAACTATACAAAATTATTATTTTATATTGCTATAAGAATGTAAAGGAAAAACTCCACAATTATTATCTGGAGACATTATATAAGAGTGGAAATTTTTCCTTGAGGGTAAAGCTATACAATATATCATTTTTATTGCCATTTCAGTGACTGAACACATAAGAAAACAAGTAGAATTTGAAGAATTTTTATTATTTTGAATATCTTATTTCAATTAAATTTAGTTTATCATGCTTTTTTTAACAGAATGGAAACATTGCCAGGTGATCAGGAATAAGGAAATTTGACCAATCAACTGATGTATTAAATCTCTAAAATAATCAAAAAAAAAATACTTGAGAATTAACAGGAAAGAAACAATGTCAATTAAATTAAGTTAATTACCCTCATGGTATAAAGTTTTAGAGGAGGAGCAAGAAGAAGAAAAAGTTGAACAACTAAGATGAAATTTCCATGATATATATTATTATTATGAATCAATATTATTATATTAAAGATATAATAGACAGTTTATGTCTCCTGTGCCTGCATAGGGAATTTATTGAAAAGATGATATATATATATATATATTAGATATTATTATTATTAAATACTATACTTCAATTCAAGTACACTTTCAATAATATATGTATATTATTACATGGTATATAAGTAAGTGTGCAAGGACTGATCTACATTTTCAAAAAAAGAAAAACAAGTTATTACAAGTGAGTATGTAGGATCAGTTTGTGATGATACCATCTTATAATATTGACACTAGTTCTTATTTTATGATGCTGATGATGAGGAAGAAAATACTTTATTGCGATTATTATAAAATTTTAAAGGTTTAAGATTACAAGAATTGTAAAGAAAAAAAAATTTACTCGGAACTGTATTTGTAACACATTTCGCTCAGCGCTCTATTTCCATTGTAATGAATCGCATGATGAAAAACAAAGAATAGTGATTTAATAATAAAACTTCGATCAAGTTTTATGATTATTCAAATATACTTCCATCTAAGCTATTTCAATTTATTCCATTCCCATAAAATATTTTTGAATGCACAACATCAAAAAATAATTATTTGGCTGCTTTTTTTAAATTCTTTCATTTCATTGCGAATTTATTCCGTTCATTGTAAAATCATAGTTAAAGAATCAAGAGATTATTATCACAGGTATCATGCTTAAATTAACCAACATAGTTTAGTGAAATAGACAATGATTGTAATTGTGGTGGATTTCATCCAACTTGTGGAAAAAAAGGATTGTATTGTACTGTTTATAATTACAATTTTTTTTCTATATACTTTAACAGGAATTTTTATATACAATTAACAGTAGAAAATCATTTTTTCAGTGTTACTTCAATGACCTATTGCACTGTCCTTACTATGGATTGGTGTCATTCATAAAGAAAAAGTTTGAAATTCCATATGAAGAACGACGATTTACAGATAATTTAGGACAATTCAAAGCCAGAGTTATGCTCCAAAACAATTCGAAGTTTTTCCCGGAGGGTGGATTTTTTATGATAATTGGGTAACTTTAATAAATTAAAGCATGTGGAAGTAGTTGGTAATCTCCCAACAGGATCTTTCTTTCCAATGGTCAGGAAACCACGAAGAACACTTCCTGTTAAAATTATCGGACACTCAATTAAATAACATGATCCTCTCTTTCTTTATACTTGTTGTAATACATAGTTTATTGTTAAAATTTACCAATTGTATCACCAGTATCTTCATCATCACTAACTTCTACACATCTAATAGAAAAGGGTGGGTCCATATTCACAAAACCCAGTAACGGAGGCTTAGAACAACTCGTGACGAACTAGATAAAATAAGAAATTCAAAATATATAAAAATTATACTTTTGTTCAATCATCCCTACTATTCCTAGTTCCAAAGTCTTCTAAGGATTCTATAAATCATGATGCATTACTTTTAAAAATCCACGACGTTCTTCTTCGTAAAAATCATGTTCCAGTATTTCCCAAAGCCAACAAATAACTCTATGATTGTCTGTGAAAATTTTAAATCAAAAATATTTTAAAGTGTAATTATTTAAATTGTGCATTTTCTATATTGAAAGCTATAAATATTTTTTAAAAATAAGTCTTACCATGAAATCCTCCATAATATTGTGTATTTCGTCTCAGATCATTTAAGTCAATGTCAGTATCTTCCCCACTGATCATATTAAACAAGGAAATATTACAAGGAATTGTTATTATTTTCAATAAATAAGAATTAATACGTGTGTCTAATAATCTGTACGATAACTCTATTTTTAGTTGGTATAAAAATAACAATCAATTGACTTTACCTGATCAGTCTTTGAAGCTGTTTTTTCAGTTAAATAAAAATAATAATTTTATTATTTACAGTTGGGCCTTATTAATAAGTACTTATGTATACGTATGTTATAAGAAAACTTACTTCAATCGGAGAGAAGATTCTAATCCTGAAAAGACAACAAAGAATTACATCTCATGTCACGAAGGTTTATGAGGAAGAGGGTCATGTATTGACAGTGAGAACATTGATCATGAGCATGGTAAAAAGGTAAAAAATTTACTCACCATTCGAATGGTATAATGGATCGAAATCCTTTAAGAAAAGCGGCCGTTTGTTCTTTAATTTGCATTGATAAATGAAAATGAGCCATCAAGTAAAGATAACTGATTTTATTGTCATTCGTGACACTGAGAGTGGATCCACCAGGCATTAGTTCAGTAGTTTTAATTTCACCCAATATTTCTTGGTCCACAGAAAATGTAAGTTCCAAATCCTACACCATGTACAACCAATGAAAATCATACCAAATACTCCCATGTACCTTGTACCACTTTTATATATTTTTAAGAAATATAAACCTGAACATTTCCATCGTAATGTTTAATGTAATTCAACGACTTGTACAGCTCCTTATCGAGGGACCTTCAGACATTAGTATAAATGTATAAATATTTATAGAATTTTTTAAATTTTTATTATTAAAATTATGAGGAAAGCAAGAAAAAATAAAATGGCTCGACTTACTGGAGCTCATCTATTGCTGAGAACAGAGCATTTTGTTGATGACCCAGGCATCGACTCAGAAAAAATGGAGCAAAGTGTACGTCAACAACGATACCCTGGAAAATTACTCATATGAATAACCTTATTCACAATACATATTACCCTACAAGAGTGTATTATTAATAATTATGTTATGTACCTCATATATAGCTTTAGCTAACATTTTGCCAACGAATTCGAAGAGTTGAAGATAGTTTTCATGTAAATATGATAAAGGACTTGGATACAAAAGATTTTCACTAGTTGCTTTAAATAGATTTAGTGTAGGGCTAAAGACAGCATTGATTGTTTCTTCTAAAAATTCCTTGAAGACACCATCTTGATTACATCAATAGAAATTAAAAAAAACATACGTTATATTATATCATGTTCAACATATGAATAAATTACTGTGACTCAATTTTTACCTTGATCAATACCAGCTTCATCAAGTCCAAGAGCATTTTGGAATCGAACTCTGATCGTCCCTTTTAATGCCTTTGGAGATAAACTCGACAATTGGGCATAACCATCTTGAAACATAAAAAATATGATTTCAATTGCCATTACATAGGCTAAACAATAAGCGTTAGACTCAGCTTAGTAATTTCTTACCTTCCACAATTCTTCCGCGTTGAATTGTTATTAAAGTTGATCCTCCATTGGACATTTCATGTTCACCAACTGAATTTGTGAAGATTTGTTTCTCTATAAGATTTTAAAGAACATTTTTAAAAATTGTACTCAGTTAATTAGTTTTAGATACATAATCATTAATCATAATTTTTACAGTAATGAACTGTACTGACCTGAAGCAGCCCATTTGCGAAATAAAACCACCCGTGCTATAAGAATTTTAAAAATATTTTTAAAAGACGATATACATATTGTATCGTTATTACTGTACATGAGAAATGAAATTTGTTGTCATTCTAATAATTTAATGTTTTGAAGTGTGCCTTCCTTACCTTCTTCTCTCAGTACGTGGGGCATGTCTAAAAGGATTCGCTATACAATAAAAAAAATTAAAACAAATTAATCAAACAAATTCCTACGTACTAGTACGTACCCAGGGTACAGTACCCTCATCATCACAAGATTCAAGTCATTATTAATTTTAACAAGGTTATTTTGTCATATTATAGACAATATTTCATTTTATTAACCTTAGCATTCTTTCGTCCTTTCTCGATATCAGATATGAGTTGAGTCATTTTCCCCGATTCGACAAGCCAATTGCCCTCTGGACAAAATCTTTTACGACAGTCTCGACGATACAAGATCTGAAAGTAAGAGACAATCAAAAGTTAGCGACGCCTGAATTTACTTGCTTATAAGTTGAAAAATATGTGCTGACCACAAGCAACGTTTTCAAAGATTTCCACACTTTATCCTTTATACGTGGATTATTTGGATGAGAGATCAATCGATAGCAAAGTCTGTTTATAAACTGGGCTAAGTCAGTAAATTCATTTAACGTAAATACATTTTGTTCATCATACATCTCCTGATCATCTAAGATCCTGTAGGACAATGAAATTTAAAAAGTTGTAAATGAATTGCAAGCACATAATGTGTAACAAGTTAGTAACATGGATGATAAAAATTTTAAGATTACGTAGTATAATGAATCATGGCGTCAGCAAAAAGAATAATGAGCTCTTCTTGCGGGCAGTCTGCTTGACAAAATTGGAAAGGAGAGAATTATATAAAATGTATTTTATAGCACTGTTAAACAGTAACCAATTTGTTTGTTTAAAAAGTATTCATTTTTTAAAAGTTAAAACGAAACCTTACCTGTGAGAATAATTTCAACCCAACTATTATTTTTGTCTTTATCCAACAGTTGTACGAATTTCCACAGAGCTAACAAAGTTTTTGAAGTGTGTTTAAAACACAATCCTGTTAGAATGTCAATCTTGCATCTGTGGAAAAAGAAAATTTGCAAAGAAATATTAAATATTTCTTAAGAATAGTAAATTTTATTATTTTTAAAATGTTGAAATCTTTGATTTTTTTTTAGAAGCAACACTTACATGGGTAAAGTCTTGATGACATTTGTATACAACTGACAAGCTTCAGCTACTTTCATGGTGATTTCATTGGAAAATTTTAAGAACGGTTGGTAGACTGATACATTTGAAGAATTACTGCTCATAGATCGTTCATTAGATGAATCCATTGAAAAAACACGTTTCACTGCTTTAAATAGGTTGGTCTTTACGGAAGCTGGTGGTATTTTTTGTGGCACTACCACACCCTTGATTAATTTTCTTGAAGCTTGCTCACTAACAGTGGCAATTAAATGATTTGTCACACTAAATTCAAATAATTGTGCAAAAGCAGCCTATAAAAAGAGTACAGACAAAAATATATGAACATTCACCGTAGAATCTTAATAATAATAACGAAATAAAATTATTTTGATAGTGTGAAAATCTTTTACATCTATATAATTTTGGCTCCATAAAAATTCAATTTGACCACGAATTTGATCGACAGAATTGAGGAAAGAAGTTGGAATGGGTTGAACCACCCAGCCAAATATTGGATGCCAGTGAGTCTTAGACCTTGGTAATTCATTCAAGGTGTTGCACTCGTTCAAGAGACTAGAGATGATTGACTATGATATCAAAGTTTTAAATTAAGTTTTCTTTGTTTATTAAAAATGTACAATTCATTTTGTATGCAAACAAAATAATTTAATTACCGCAAATTTTGGATAGAAATAGGCAGTCAAATTTCCGTCCTTGGAAAAACGTTCTCCCAATTGTAGTAAATTCGCGAGTAAAGCAAGAATGAGGGACAAATCTTTTCCGACCAATAATTCATGAAGTTTGCCATCCTCTGTCACATGATTGATGACCTTTGAAAATATCTTCTCTTCTAAGGCCTATTAGAACAAAAAACACAATAAGACTTAAGTTGTACTTTTATAAAAAGATTTATGGGAATGAGATGATGATGGAACTTATTGTGCATGTAGTGTTAAATATTAAAAGTACCTCAGGACACAGGCTGTCGACATGATAAACATATGCTGGGACTGTGAGTATATGCGTCACATAACTACTAAGCAATATTGACTGAGAAGGAAATTCATCAATAATTGGTCGATTGGACAGAGTGGCAATGGCTTGCAAATTTGCCTTCTTGACAGCAAACTATTGGGAAAGAAATTTACGATACCAGTAGTACAAAAGATTTAAATGAGATAGACAAAACTTGCATGTAGGTATCTTTGTGAAATTACTAACCCTCCCTGGACGAGAAAGTGCAGCTTGGAGTACAGAATTCATGGACTCGTAAAATTTAGTCTTCTCGTACATGTGCACTGTAATATTTAAGCTCAATTTCTCCATGCCGGGACCAAGGGATTCGAAAGATTTTGTATGAACAAGTTTCCATCCGGCTGAAGATGTAAGTGTGACTAGAGTACTCAAAAAAATGGAAAGTTGTTTGGAATCAGCCAGTAGTTCTGGCTTTAAAATGGCAATCTAAAATAGTAAAAGAAAAGGAGAGAAAATGAATTAATTAAATTGGATTAAATTGTACAGAAATATATTGTTCAACTTGATGTCAGAGATGTAGAGAGTAACTCACACTTGCAACACATGCCGTAATGACATCCCTCAGATGACTTATCCAGTATAGAGAAAGTGTTTTCTTGAAACCCACACCAATGTAACTGCACTGTATGGTCTCTTGTTGTAAACTCCAAAGAATGTATCTACAAAATAACCATTTGGTTGACAACAAGGCAGACACACATGACAAAGCTAGTAATTAATATTATTTCATACCGGCATAATTTTTCCAAAAACGCAACGTCATACTTGGAATTAAATTTTTTGATAATAAAATATGATGCTATGAAAACATCCAGTGCTTGAGCGTTAACATTTTTCTTGTCAGCATCAAAATCAGCCAGGAGGTCATCAAGGTCCTTACTACAATAAAAGATTACTTTTAATTTATTAAAGGCTGTCATTCTAATTATTTTATTACATAAACGGGAACTAAAAACATTGAAATCTTACAAACACGAGGTACGGAAACGACGACGGGCAATAAATTGTCGAATGCATCTTACTATAACCTACGAAATCATTTTTTTCCATACTATTATTTAAACAATTAGTCATCATTTAAAGTATAAAATAAATATTCCATGCTATTTATTTATAAAATACAATGAGTGTCAAAATTTTATTTTTGCTTTATTTTACCAATGCTCCTGCTCTTTTTTGACGAGATGTTCTCGCTTGGTCAATTAAAAACTCTTTGCCTTTCCCCAATTGCTGGATTTCCTCCATTTAACATTATGTAGTTGTAAACATTTAAAAAAGAGAAATTTTACTGTGTTGTTGATACTATTAATTTTTTTTATTAATTTTTTTTTCGAAAAGTGTTCAAAGATTCCCGCGTATTGGTCCTTTGATGTCAAATTATTTCTATGAAATAATTTCAATGAACAGATTGCATCAGCATTAGCACAGAATTAACTTTAACGAAGCATATTAAGCTGGAAAGTCATCATTATTACTTTCAATTTGTCGAAAATTACATCACAAGGACTTAACAGAAGAAGAGATCTTAAAAGTGTTTCTATAAAGAATTTTAAATTGATTTTATAGTGGAAAGAAAAATTGCCCTCCAAAAATCTTGAGAAAAGTTTGCCCTACTTCCAAAAAACCTTAGTTGATTAAAGTAAGTTTTTGTCTTTTAATTGTTGTAGCCAAATTACATATTGTAGTCTATTTTTTAAATAAATATGCATTATTTCATAATTTTTTTTATCATTTTACAGCTAACAAACACTCAAAACTTCGGATTAATAAGATTTCAGAGTGGATTCACCCCTGAGTCATCCATTTGAAGGGTTTTTTTTCACTGGGGATTTCCTGGCCCAGCAAGACCTTGAGCTGCTAAAACTTGATTACAACTATTACAAGATTGGCGATAATACAAGGGAAAATACAGTGAATACTTGGAATTTTTGTGTGTATAAAGACTTAATGAAATCAACAATTTACAGACAGAAAAATCTAAAAAAGTGTTATAATTATCAAAGTGACATGAACTATATATAATTGACTTTTTTTAAAACTAAATTTTAAAAGGGAAAATATATAAATATTAAGTGGTAGTAGTGGTGCTCATCAAGAGGATGTGTCTACTTCAAAATTATCCTACAAAAACAATTCAGCAGGAAAATATTATGTCTCTCACAGCCAAGTGTTTATTAACAGATTGTATGAACAGACATTCCGATATAATTAGTAAAGCAGAATTAGCTGTAGACATGAGGTCAAAGTGGAACAGATCAAGAATGTCGTCGAATAATCATAAAAGAAGAAATCGGAAGTCTGATGATTGTCCTTCAAAGGGAAGGAAAAAAGAGGATGGTAAGAGAAAAAAATTGTTACAAGTTATAACAAAGTTTTCGTATTTTCAAAAATTAATATGTATGAAATTAAATTAGTTTGAATCAAAATTTTGTGTGGATACTTTAGTCATGTATGCACAACCATGTAAACAATGAGTAATAACTAGATCTAAAAATAAAGTACAGTTATATGGAGGAATGTGAGGAGGAGGGTCCATAAACCCTTTATTTTTCTAAGCTAAAAGATCCGTGTTTTAATGATAAAATGGTTTCACAAATTACAGAGGCAAAGAGTACAAGTGACAGCTCACACCAAGCAAATAATGATGAAAATCTTGTCAATGGAGGTGATGTCGTTGATGCCTGTCTTCCGCTATCATCTAGATTACCAACAGTTTTTGATTTGCCCAAGACTAAGACTTCAATAGCACCTAAAAAGGTAAATATCTAACACATGTGGTATATTAATTCCGATTTATATGTGAAATGTTTTAGATCAACAATGACCCTGAAATTAACCAATTACTTTCACTTGTTTTAGGTGGTACATTTCAATGATGATGTCCAAGTCGTTGAATTTCCTTACACTCAAGATGAGAAGGACGTCAGAAAAAAGTACTGGGAAAACTTTGTGATTGATAGAAGCCGATTTAAAGAACGTATCGCACAAGTAGAAGAAGCTCTTAGCCCCATTCTATCCCCAGAACATCGGGAGAGAATAAACAGAGAAAGGTGGCCCCCATCATCGTCTTTATCATCAACTGATCCTCAAGATTAAAGTATTTTTTTTATAAGGGATTTTAATGTATTAATTAAAAATCGCATAATTATTTATAATCTAATCATGAGAAGGCTGGTCCAATGGTACCAGTCATTTAATATTTAAAATTAGTGTAATAAGCATCGTTCGACTTGTATTGTATTAAAAACGCATTTTGCTGAATAAACTTGATTGTATTCAATTGTTTTTGTACCGTCAAAAAAAGTTTTTTTTTAAATTAACAACTCACATGCCTGATACTTGCTAACATCATCATTTTAAATATCTTGACGTTGCAGATGACGTACCATTAAAATTACCAAGAAATAATACGAAGCATGACGACACTAAACTAAACTTTGCGTAATCATTAGTCATACAAATTCTATTTGATTTTTCCAGCTGATCTTGTACTTACAGAATTTTAGGGATTTTATCGTTTTACTTTATTTAGGGATTAGTTTAGAAATTAAAAGGAATTTTAGTCTGTAATTATAAATTTGTTGTTAATATTTGCTCAATGTTGATTGCCTTTTAAAATATTATTAATTATTATTGGTGAGCTTAGCTGGACTAACTTGCAATAATAATTATTGTACACATTTTGAGAATTAAAATTTGAAAGAGAAAGGAGATCGATGGCATCTGGAGATCAAAATATAAAGGATGTACCAATTGGTCCAGGTAACTGCAAAGAAAATTAACATTTCTTCAGGAGAAATTCTTTTTCTCTGCCCACAATAATGTACTCTTAATTTCATTAGGTAATTACGATCGGGCATGGAATGACCCTCCAATGTATTCCAAGGAGACAAATATTTGTGTAAAACCACCTCCGAGGAAATTTAATCAACGGGTGGCATTTCCAATACAAACAACAACAACTCCATTAAATGGACCAACTCCACCCCCATCATTACCTGTCATCAGTGGTCCACCTCCCTCGTTATTTACACCGTCTAGCTCGTCTTCAGCGGACACAAAATAAAAAATTAAGGTGACTATTAAATTATGTGAGATTCAAAATGAGACATGTGCTGGAAACAATTTTTTATAACTACAAGATAAGCTCTCTAAATAATGATTATTAAAAAAATCTTTTTGTACCTGATTCTCATACTATACAACCGCATATTTTGTGTATAGTTTAGAATTGTCGAGTCATAAATGAATGATTATGGAACACATTTTAAGTCATTTAGTTAATACAGTGAAATTTGTAATTTATTCGATAACCAATTCGAGTACATATAACATTAATAAATATTAATAATATAAGTTCTTTTATAAAGCAAAAACAGTTTGTTTTAAACAAATGATATTTTCGTTCACATAATAGTAAATGGTAATGAAGTTGCTTTGATAAGATAATAAATGCAACACGTATTACAAATTGGTGAAAATGTAAGGAGTGAGAATATATAGCGTAGAATGTAAGATGTGTATCATTATTAAGTAATTTATATATAAGTTTGTGTATATATAATGGTAGTGTATCAAACCACATTTTTTTTAATGTTAATTATTGAATTAAAAGAAGTTTTCCACCGTGACATGTCCGACGTTCATCGTTGTGATTATTTCAAGGAGGACAGACCAGCTCTCATAATTTCATCTGTCAACAGTAGATTGGCTGCAACGACAATGCTACACAAAACAGGAGAAACATTAATATTCATACTTCCAACCAAATACTATAACGTAATTTTATATAAAAACAAAATGTTTATATACCTGGCGTCAACCATTTGCTTTTTGGATGCATAGACATCATAAATCCCAGCTTGTGTCGGTAATAGCACATCTCCAGTATCCAAATCCACACCAATTGTTGTATCTCCACCAGATTGGGCTTGAAGAGTTTTGAGAATTACATCTTGGGCATCAAAACCTGCGTTGGTCACTAAAACTTTTGGAATTACTAGAATTGCCTTGGCGAACAATTTAACTCCCAAAATTGCTTTTGATTTTACATCCAGAGTCTCTAATTTTTTGGACACGGCCAATTCAAATGCACCAGCTCCAGGAATAACACAATTATCTTGTAAGGCATTAAACAATGAACGTACACCATCACGAATGGCATCCTGTAAATTAATCCGAGATTTTATTTAAAACAATATTGCAGACAAACTTTTAATTTCATGATTATGCCTTTGAAAATAAATCTATTAAAAGTTTCTAGGTATCATAGGAGTCATACCTTCATTTGGACTATTCCATATTTCGTTGGTCCTTTCAAGAGCACAGTTACACTTTTAGGATTTTTGCATTCTTCAACAAAAGTAAATTTGTTTTCACCCTAAACAAAAAAAAAAGTAAAAAATTAAATTTTCACTACAAATGTCGTCATTTCTTTACATAATAAAATAATATCTTCTAAATACATTACAAATGAAAAATGAAAGGTATTAAGTCAAGTATAGGTTTATAACCGTTTATATTAAAAAAGTTCTCACCAAAACGTGTTCATAAACAGAACCAGCATAGCCAAGACAATCAGGGGTCAAGTCATCAACTGAGTTCATGGCAATTCCTCCACAAGCTAATGTGAGTCGCTCCATATTACGACGCTTAGCTCTCCTTAAACCCAGAATGCCTTCTTTTGCCAATAGGTCTAAACTAATGGGATCAATTCCTTTTTGATTAATGACAACAAAAGTTTTGTCACTGTCAGCAGGACAAACTGCTCGCTTCAGATCAATAATTTTACGGACCCTCTACAACAAAAAAACACAATAATAAATTATTATTCGTAAGCATTAATAGATAAAGAGAAATTGAGAATATTTTGACAGTCATAATATACTCACCTGTTCAATAAATTCACGTTCAGACGCTAATAATTTTTCACGCTCTTCTGAATTTTTGTAAAAGAATCCTGCATTGACTTCACTGTTAACCAGAAAATTAAAATTTTATTATTGAAATTATTTCAATGAAATATATTATGAATAGAATATAATGCGAGGACAAAAATTTAATACTCACGTCTTCTCATATTCCAAAGAGACATTACAAGTTAGAATATAACAATTCCTAAGTTGTTTGGGCATATCTGGATGACGACCCCCATGATCCATCACAAGACCTTTAACTAAGTTGGTGTCCATTTCAGAACGATGTTGCATTTCAACCATTTCGATCATGTGTAAATCCAATTGTTCCTTTGGATCATAGATAGCCAAAACTGCATCCGTACATATCTTTTTTAAAAAAACAGAAGGAAGAAACTGATTTTAAAAAAACAACAAGAATACTTATCACTGGTAATGATGATTATTATTTTGGAGTTTAACCATTTTTAGTTTGTATTATGAATAAATTTTAATTTTGTACCTCTGCTAGCAAATCAGCCAACTTATGATGGACTTTAGTTCGAAGAGATGTCTTTGCAACATTTATTAAAATGTCCCTATCGAGATTGACGGGAATTTTCATGCTATCTAAAAATGTTAAAGCCTCTTCTTTTGCAATATCAAGTCCATCAGTAATGATTCTAGGATGCACTCCTTCAGCAATCAATGAATCAGCTTGTTTCATGATTTCTCCAATTAAAAGCACAATTGATGTGGTTCCATCTCCTACAATGTCATCATGGGCAGTGGATGCTTTTGCGATTAAGGAAGCCGTAGGATGTTGAATTTGCTATAAATTAATTGTGTAACAAGACCTTGTAAAAATGTTTTCATAACAATACTTCATAATAAAGTCGTAAATTTTACCATCTCATGAAGCAAAACATTTCCATCCTTAGTGATTTTAATGTCACCGGATCCCGACACCAACCTATCAACATAATGAAATGATAATTTATTAATTATATATTGAGCAATTTCTTTGTTTTAAAAAACTAAATTATCAAATTTCATGACTAATTACATTTTCATGGTTCCTTTGGGTCCCAAATTGGATTTCATGACTTCAGAGATACCACGAGAGGCTGAAATATTAATTGCCAGTGCTTGTGCTGCTCTGGCAAATTCAGCTTTTGGATTCAAGACGTTAATTGCAGCCATAATTGTTGATTAAAGTTTGTGTCTGAAAAGAAAAATTATAATTTTGTTGTATTACAAGGGCTATGAGTAAGAGACCCACGTGTTTTTCAAATCTCCATCAAATAATAAATTTCACATCAATCTTAATGAATGACCCCACTAAATGAAAGACCGGAGAAAAAAATATGGAATTGAACAAGTCACTTACTGTTAATTTCAAGATTTCAATCAAAAATTTAACAATGATTCACTAGTAAAATATAAAATGCCGAAAGCAGAACATAGAAGAACTAGAAGTTTCTGAGGAAAAAAGAGTGGGAACTTTTTTGAAATCAATGGCAAAAAAAATTAATGGCGAATTATAAGAGCGAATTATAGAAGATTATTGTAAAACCATTGTTATTTATTTATTTTGAAGTGTATCTTGTCCAGTAATAGGTATGTTTTTGTGTAAATAATACTAATCGTTTACAAGAGAATGTAGTGACTTGTATAGACTGTGATCTTGTATAATTATCACAAATGCACACGTTAAAGTTAAAATCCAAAACACATTTTTGGGATTTTTTGTCCCCATTTTAATTTAATGTACAGTTTCAGAAAAACTCCATCTTATAGAAATTATCAAGTAAGAAATTGATATGTTATGCGTTTTAATTCATTGGTACGTCATGAGTCATATTCATAATTATGGAATAATAATTTTGGACTTTCTTTTGTTTTTGAATCCACAGATTTTATTTAAAAGATATGCACACACAAACTATTACAACACTTTAGGTTTGACACCTAAAGCTACACAGACGGATATCAAAAAAGCATATTATGATCTCTCCTTAAAACATCATCCAGATAAAAAAGACGTAAGCACCTTTTTGAGCAATGAATGAGCACCTACTGGTTTTTGAATTTATAAATGTGTAATACATTCATACAGTAACCTTGAAACTGTAATACCATCAATGATCGTCCAGCATGTATAGAGTTGTAGTTATACAGGGAATATTATATTTAATTACATCATTTTGTTCTTGTTAAAGGGATCTCAAGAAAGATTTCAAGAAATTGTATCAGCTTATGAAGTTCTTGGGAATATAAAAACAAGACGTCTTTATGATCGTGGTCAAGGTAGAATAGAAGAAATCCCATACGGTCCGAGCGGTCGACCGTCTTCTGCACCTTCTTCATATAACCATCCTTATTCAGAACCAGAAGAATTTCAAGTATAATATTTTATTTCATATATATCCTAGTAGTACAACAAGCATTAAATACTTGTGTTTTTACATACTCTATTCATACCCACAATAAAACACAGTATTTGATATTAATTTATGATGCTTTGTTCATTTCCAGTCGAGATTCTATAGACAACAGATGCCCACAGCTGGTCGAAATAGAGTATACAATTTTGACGAATGGTACATTTATCAACAGTTAAATAAATCGTAATAAGATTTTGTGTTTATGATTGGACATTATGTTAAGGTTTAAATGTTGTTCAAAAAATATAAATAATTTACTTCCGTTCTATAGGCAACGAAATCATTATGAATCGTTAAAACGGCGTGACACGGAGGCTATCAGAAGAAGAATGGAGAGAATGGAACATAGAAGTGAAGATGTAAATGACGCTCATACTAATTCAGTCTTCTTTATGTTCTTATTTTTGATCGCTGTGTTTTGGGTATCTTCCGCCTTGGATCCACAATACGATGAACCACGTCGGCATAGACACCCATATGAACAAATGGAGTATGAACGACGAAAAGCACAAAGTACAGAAGTCATTACCACCAACAAACCACCAACACCAACACCGGAAGGCAGTGGGGCAAGCAATGATAAATGATGTCCATGATGATTATTCAATACCAATTAATTTCGTTATCAGTCACATAGTAGATTTAATATAAACTACCCTGTAAATAAATGTGTAATATATAATTGTTGAATCAAATAAACATGGTAGTATCCTTCAAATCTAAGTAATTAATCATTTAATAATTTCTTTACTAATTCAGTGTATAGATTTCTTGGAATGATTTTTATGAAGTTCAAAAAATATGGCTAAAGTATTTCAATTAATAATTATTTTTTTCAAATCATTTTTTATTCTGATTTTCATGTATTGGCCCAACTCTTTTTTCTTGATCATTTTATATAATATGTATTTTAAAAACGAAAACTCAAGCATGCACGCTTTAGTTAATATATAACTTTTTGTTTGTGTCAAGTACATCCTCATTGAACTACATACTCTCTTTCAACCATGTTTAATTCAGCTCCGACTAAACAAATCAACTCAAAATATAAAAATTCACCACTACCGTAGTACTATAAAGTTAGAACATACAATTATTGACTGGCATGTAAAAGTGTTAACAGTATTTTATAGTATTTAGGCACAACTATCTAAAGTTTTCAACAGCATAGATATGCAGTATTACTTAAGGTATCTCGGATACATTGAACGTACAAACATTATTATTTTATTGTTCATTATATTTACGTCTTGGATCTTTGATAACAAACTTAAGGCATTTAAACTCTTTAGTTTGACATTTAATTAGCAAAAAATGCTTTTACAGGGTCTACTGGACGAATGCGAAAATATCACATGAGTTAAATACATTGCATTGTTTCACTGTAGTGTCTCTCTTGAGAAGAAGAAGGAGGCTTAACTTACAATATTATTTTTTTTAATTAGTCAATTTACTTGCTATAACACGAGTTTGAAAACGTAAAACTGTTTACTCAAGTACTGAAAAAAATAATTAAATATGTGTAAAAGCTGTCCAGAAGAAAACAAATAGACATTAGGTATATTTAAACATTTGCATATACAACAATTAATATAATTTCAAGAAATAACACATAATATGTACCCTTTCATTTTACACATAATTGGTAAAATCTACAAATAGAAATTTATACCTTAACCATATTACATGGTTGTCAATTTTTTGCAAGGAAATCCCAAACGAATACTGTCCCATTAAAAAAACAACAGTGAAATAGCTACATTTAATTTTCAGACAAGATTAAATACAAAACTTGTGATAAGTACTTGAGCATACCGTACACAAATAGTTTTTATTTAATTTTTATTTAATAGGACAAATTAAAGTAAATAACGAAGGTTTTTTTGTGTAATGAAGTTTACTAAATAAGTACTTACCATTGCCAGTTACAATAGAAGCAATGCTCTTTGGTTTTTAATAAACTTTCATAATAATAATGATTTTTGCTCCATTAAAAACTAATACCATTAATTAGGTGTATCCATAATAGTGTTAAGTCTCAGGTGAATGTTTTTCAAAACACAAACGAATACTTTGTAATATATGAATGATTATAATGTAGGTTAAATTTAACCATTGGTTATTTTGAATCTTTTAAAAGTTAATATAGTACATAATATGTTTCTTTTACTATAAATTAGAGTAAATTCTATTCTGTTATAGTCTATAATCTATAATAGAATTTTATCACTTGTAGTTAAGATTGTGGTTGTTTGGAATGCATATAACTAGTTATGTAATTACAATGTCTCATCATAGAAATTGGATAAATATTTTTTTTAATCAATTTAATTACGAACACTTTTATACATTTATAACTAATGATATTATAGGCAACAAGAATGATAGTACTATAACGCACATTTGTAATGCATGTGGACTTTTTTTTTTAAAAAAACAGTTTAGTTGAAATATGTAGTACTTTTTTCGAGGATTCAGTTTTTCTTTCAATTTTTAAAAAAAACTCACAGTCATTCGAATATAATTCATTTTTTCATTCATTAACTATTAAAATTCCGAAATATAGCAAATAGTTTATTCCTCTTGCGCTCAAAAGGGGATGACCCCGTTTGAGTAGTTTCAGTCACAATCGGCAATGGCTTGTCCTTGACATCTTGATGGGATAATTTTGTTCTCATTTGTTCATCCAGAAGCTGTTGCATGTCCACCTGAAAAGTCACAATTAAATTTTGTACAATTCATGATAATTTTCCCAACTACTTTTTCAGTTAATAAAAATTAGTTGACAGTTTTTCTTTGTTTACCTGCCACTGCTCAAGTTGTTGACTCAGTTGAATTTTTTGTTGTACAGCCTCCATCAGTTGACTATTAACTTGCATCATGTCTATACGAACTCGAGCTACATGGGAAAGTTTCAAAAAGTTTTTTTTAGAAAAAAAAATCTAACAATAGTTACTAGACAAATAATATGTGATTTAAATAAATAAATACCAATTTCAATCTCTGCTTTATTTTTCCTCTGCACAGCTTGATCTCTTAATTCCCAAGCTCTTTTGACAAGTTCATCCTTTGACAAATGTGAGTCACTAAGATCCCGTCTCGCATTGTCCCTCTCTTCACAACAGGCTCCCAACTCTGCATCTCGAATGGTCAGTTGACCTATAAATTCAAGAAATTCATGTTTTACATTTAGAATTTAATTTTAATTTTACTAACTTTATTTAAATAAAACTGTTAGGACGGGAAACTGAAGACAAAGATTTTTTTGAAATTGTCTTACTTTGAAGTTGGTTAATCTGTTCTTTGAGTCGTTTATTCTCATCAGTTTTTTCGGTCAAAAATCTATCAGTTTTGTCAAGTGCTTCCTCAGCAGCATGAAGTCTCATTTCCAATTCAATTTGTGACTTAATTGTCACATCCTCAACCCCCTCAATGGTGGACAAGTCTCGTAACAATGATTTCAACTCTTCCAAAATTGTATTGAGTAGACCCGGCTGTCGAAAAAGAAACGAAAATAAAATACATCTCAATAAGTATTTATAGCACAAAATAATTATAATACAAAAAATAAATTATTTCTATTTTTTTATAATACCTTTATTAAGGTACAAGTGTCATTCAGGGACGTCTCCATACTACTACTCGATGCATCCTCAGTTGGTTTTGATTTTAAAGCTTTTAATTGTTGACACATTGCAAGGATGGAACAGTAGGCCATCCAAACTTCTTCTTTTAACTGAAATGAAATATTAATTAAGAGAGATAATTTGTACTAGTCTACACATTGTCAAGGGTCATTGCTTGCCATACCTCTTTAATATGAGACTGATCATCACAATCAATTTCATCCTCTTCCCCTCCAATCCCTGATGAAGCAGCTGAGAGTCCTGAGGTCGTTCTAAAGTCAGCAGACAATTCAAGTTCATTTAACAAGGATCTGTTGACAGCAGCAGAACGATTTAGTAGTTCCAGTCTAAAAAGGAAAAATAACATACATTAAAAAATTATTCATTAAAACTGTCCATCATCAAGCGTGTAAAACAAAGTTGATGATATTATCAATAATTTCATCGGTATCACCAACACATGACTCATATGTACTACTGACTAACGGTTGACTTGTTACAAAACCCATATTTTACAAGACCGGCGTGAACAAAGAGTTTTAAATTTCAATTGAAAACTGAAAACTGTACTCTGATTATTTTTCTCAACAACTCTTTCTACGTCTAACGGTCTACTGCCAAATTCCAAATTTATTTCAATTGTCTAATAACTTGTAAAATATACTTGATTGTGTATGCCCCTTTTTCTGGCGAAATTTATCTCATTCTACTAATTTGACGTTGATGATGTCAGTATAATGGACAGTTTTATACTCTCAAAAATGATTCATTGTCTTTTACTACTTCATGTTCTAAGTTCAAACAAAAAATGGTTGAATTTTTTTTTAAAAATGGTCTCAAGAACTAAAAGAAAAGTATTTAAAATATAAAAGAGTAAAATACCTTGCTGATAATGATTGATTTGAAATTTTCATATCATCCATTTCATGTTTACTGTGAATTAATTGTATCTCCTGTTCCCGATTTTGTCTCTCAAGAAGAAGAATTCTGTCGGAAGAGTCATCCAAGTGAGTTGACAGCCCTTCTTTCTCTGCTAAGATCATGTCAATCTTCCTCTCCAACTCCATTTTCTTTGACGTGATTATGGCAATCTGAAAGAAATAATGACACAACCCAATTAAAACCTTTCTTTCACTTTATTCACAATTTTTGAGGAAACTGTTAATTCAAACTGTTTGACATTATTAAAATTGTCGTAGTCAGTGCATTTAAAATAGTTGATTTAATGAATTGTAATTGGTAATATCAAAAGATAAAACATAATTTATTTGGTTCATGACGCAGACTCTAAAAGTTATTTTGAGAAAGTACTGAATAATTTTTTTGTACATAAGATTTTGCTGATGTCATTCGTCATCAAATTAACATAATTGTCTGTTGAATTTAAATAATTTAAATAATCTCAAACAGAGAGACAATCCATTCATTTTCGTTGTTGCTACATCATCATCAACATTTTATACACACGGATATTATACAGACGACACATTTATTATTTTTGACAGATGACGTTGTGTAGTTTCAACAAATTGTCATTAAAAACAGAAAGTATTAAAATGAAATAAAGACTGATGACAATCATTCTGATCATGATATGCTTCAACAATGCCAAATAGTATTACTCATGATTTTTAAAGAAATAAATATTGTACCTCTTCTCTCAAATTTTCCAAATGGCTGACATGGTCAGACATGACAACTTTTCGTATTGAAAATTGATCTCTCAAAGATTGGAGTTGGGAGGTTAATATTTCTTCCTTTTTGGAGGCTTCTTTGAGTTGGGTTGTAAGTCTTTGATTCTGTTCCGAAAGCTCATTGATGAGGAGGGTCTTTTCACGATCCGACTGTTTCATTAGTCTCTGTTGATCTTCTATTGACTGCTTCAGCTCATTGATGTCCGACTGAAGCTCTGCCACCCGAATGTCATAGTCACTGATAGCCACATCCAGTCTCCGTTTCAACTGATACTTCTCCTGTTCCAACAACTGCAAAATCATACAAAAAAATTATCTCTCATTACACAACTCGCATCACAATTAAACTAAGTACACGATGACAAAATTAAACATTTTTTTATACAAAAAAAGGAAACTATTTTCACTTTTTTTGTTGTAAAAACTAAACATAAATTTTTTTAACGTAAAGTACACTGATGATGCATAATTTCAACACTTGGACTATTACATGAATTTACTTTAAGTGTATTATGCCAGAGAGAGACAATTAACCACTTCTTTTTTTCTTTTGTATGTTAAAATGTGATGTAATTACGTGCAGGAGTGGAGGGGGGGGGGTATGTAAACATAGTTCTGGTCTACTAACTGCCCTAACCTTAATATGAAAGTGGGGAGTAGGATAAATGTAAAAACTTTTTTTGTGTACACAATCTTCCGTTATGTCAAATGAACAAGTTGATTATTCTCAACATGACTCATCTTTAAAATCCCATGGTCCCATATTTCTTGTCGTGTGGGATGTGTCTCTCTATTTGTTTAATTGTCATCCTCTTTTTTTGAGGGATGACATGTAGAACAAGGTGAGGTTCATTGAAAGCCGGAAAATTAGTTTGAGGAAATATAAATAAAGGTGAAAAAACCCAAATGTGATTTTCCCCTTCCACACAACAATTCCGCCAATACTAAAATCTACTACGATATTCTCAAAACTTTCTCTTGAGAGTGACAGGTCAAAAATACAGTCACATGTTGTACTTAATATCGTTATGTTGATTATAGTAAAGTCATCAAAAAAATATAGAGGCACGAGTCGGCATAATTGGCTTGCATTTGACTTCCAAAATACACGTCTAGGAACATGTGCCTCAGAATAAATAAAATATTTATGACTTGTTGGTCGTTCTCTACTCTGCTCATGTTATTCATGTAATAATAAATTATGGATTCTGTCTGTAAAATAAACAAAATAATCTGATGATCAAATCATCATCTCTTCATCTTTTTTCTCATGTTTATTATATTTTGTACAAACATTATCTTTTTTTTACCCGTCATAAAATTTAATTGTCTCAATTAATTCCTCGGGAGGCATCCTCCTCTCCCTCTTTTTTATGAGTGTGTGTGTGCCATGTGTACACACGAACACTCTCTCGCCTGATTACAAAGCAATTAATTTCATCAAGCTTGTATGCGGAAATATTAAGAAAGGGAAACTTCCGGTCAGTATTCATAGAACACATTACATTAATTTGAGTCATTTTTAACTCTCTCATATCTCATTTTCATCTCCATTCCCCCCTCTCTTTAATATCATTATCTCAAGCTGTTTCAACTTAAAAAAATACAAGAAAGTTTAAATAAAAGCCTCGTATCATATCATGTTACATGAGATTCAGAAGAGTAGAAAAAATATTACTTAATTTTTCAGAAGTTCCAAAGAAGAAATCCCTCCAATAAGTACTTTGAACAATTTACTTTACTTGGAAATGAAAACCGTTATGTCAAGATGAGTTTGAGTGTATGGAAAATAATTGCCATCATAATAAATATAAACCAACATAAAATGAACATAAAAATAAATTTGTTCAATGTACACACTACACAGATAGTACAAGAGGTCATCTCTTCCCTGGTTAATGTACTTTAAACCGATAATGTAAATTAGACACAATGGAATTTTTGACTCAATTTTTGGCTTGGGTTCATCATTTTTACTTGTTTTTTTTGGTAGATTTTGTCGTTGCATTTGGACTTTGGAGGAGATGGGTATTTGTAATGGCCATGGCAAATCTAGTAATTTCTAGTGAGATGATGTTCTCATGCACGCAACATAGACAAAGTAATAAAAATAATGGACTTTTCAATTATACGACACGTTTCTTGTTGGTTTTTTTTGTCTTGTAACAAAACATTTATCCAAACCAAGTCTCCGCCCGTAGTTATCCACCCACATGTGTATGTTTTTCTATACAAAAATTCTTTTCTGCTCAAAAAAATCCTCGTCCATCTTTTACTAGTAAGTACACGACCTCCAATCTCCTACTTTATAACAAATGATTCTAGTTGCCTATTATTTAATTTATATTAGTCTCTCCGGTATTAGACTTTGAAAATGAAAAGAATCAAAAAAATAACATTTATTTAGCCTTCTTAACTGGTCAGCTAAAGGACTAATATGATAAAAAAGACAAAAGTAAACATAAAGACTTTAAATCATTTGCAAATTTTATTCTCCTTCCCTTTTTTTACCTTGATGTTAATGCTAATGTATGAATTTTTTGCTAATCACAAGTCATGCCTGCAAACATTGACTCATCAACTCTATCAAAATCTCAAGTTGGACACCGACACTGCCCAGGACATGAGGACTTGAGTATTTTACTCTAAACATGTTCTTTTTTCACAATTATGATTGAGGTTACAGTTAACTAATCTTCATCAAATTATACCCTCCCCCATTATCCGTTATAACTATCAAATTTTAAGAGCGGAAAGAACCTTCATAGTTACTCTGTAACTAAATCTATGAAATAATATTCTTTCTTAAATGTCCCTAATTGACTTGCTATTTATTATGGCAATTTTAACAATCTACTACAAATTAATATAAAAGGAAAATGCCTTTAAAAAGTGTATAGCCGTACTTTTTATATTCAATTTTTGTAATTTTAACAGTAACTATTTAATTTTAAATATTATATTTAAAATTAAGTAGTGGACAAAGAAAAACATGATGGAATCAATAGAACATTTTTTTATTCTTGAAAAGTCCAAAATAGTTAAAATTTTATTTTACTAAATAATCATTCAACATTTTCCAAAGAGTCTAAATAAGGAGTTTTCTTCCTGTTTCTGTTTTTGGGCTTTGTGCCGAGTCAAATGTAACAAAAGTGAGACGAATGTAAACAAAAATTTCACTCAAAGTAAAAGATAGAGAGGATTACAAAGATTTTAGATGAAATTAAATTTGATTTCCTACAGATTGAGCATGACCAGTGCATACATAAAACCGGTGGTTGATTCTGGTCACATTCAAACCAATTTGTTAAATTCTTGAGGATAATTTGCATAACAAAAATCATAATACATGAGAGCTACTCTCATTGAGAGTGAAGACCAGAATTTTTTTTTAATTTCTTTTGTCCACCACATTCTGTCCATTTAATTAATAGGAAAGTTGAAACCCAAAAAAGAAATCATTTTTCTAACGTGAGACAAATCTCTTGTCCCTTGTAGAGGAGGAACGTCGTCTAAAAAACTTAAATATTATCTCTATTATCTCTCTATTTTATTCTATGACATCCTCATATATATAATTCTATTCAAATTTTGATTGAATTCATGTTAAATATAACAAGAAGAAGATTTTTTATTAAAGAGGAGAAAAAATATTGTCCGATTCATTTTTGAAACTTGAATTTGAACATAAATTTCCTCTTGGAAAAAAAAGAATAAAAAAGAGTCAATGTAGTTCAAGGTATATGACCACGACAGATACTCCCATACTTAATAGTTAGTTTTTGTTATTATGAAGGCCAAAAAAATGGACTCTCGATAAAATAAATTTCCCATGAAATTGTTTCAATTTCAATTTAACTCTTTCCAACATTCTCGGAGGGGGGAGAGCTCATCAATATTATGTAGGTAGGTAATCAATATCCCCATACATGATCACGATTTTTGTTCATATGCGGTTATAGCCATTTGTAAAAAATTCTTCATCAAAAAAAAATATTTCTCAATACGCTCCAAGAAAACAATTTTAAATCCTGTTTCATTCAACTTTTTTTCCAATAAAATTTACAATACAATACGTGAAATTGTGACTGTAGACTAATACTCACACGATTAAATTTGGAATATAAAAAACACAACATGGAGTTTGAGCTTAAAATGTTGACCCAATTTGGGCGTGTTCCTTTTCTATTTGGTTGTATCCGTACACACAATAAAACTTTTGGGGAGATATATGTGCAGTGGAGAGTATAGCAGGTAAAATATTTTATAGAGTCACTGGACGAAAGCTTGAAAAACTGGAACCGTTTCTAACTTGACTATGCTGTACCTATGTATGATATCCAGGTCCAGGTTAATGGAGAACATGCAACGGTATTATATTAATTATATTGACAAAAATAGGCCACACTCAACTTTCAATGTTACCCCGACACGAACGGCCTTTTTCGTCTCTCCCTATGAAATTTTTATACCAAAAAAAAGTTCCACAATTCAAACTATTTCCAAAATTGTTCAACCCTCTAGAAAAACTCTTTCACAAATGAATGAATTGTCAAGTTGAACACAAAAAAATGTTAATAGAATAAACAAGTTGGCATAATTTTATCCAATAGACAAAAATTAGCAAATTAATTTTAGTCACAATCAACTAATTGTTTGGACATGTCAGTCATCAGTGAGGATCCTTTTTTTTGTACAGTTGATCTTGTTGTTGAATAAAATAATTTGTGATGACGTGCACCAAATAAATGGGAGAAAATAGAAACATTTTATGACAATGAACGACGACGACCTTTCAAAGATTCTTCATGGTCTCCTTCGTCCGTTAATGACTCGAGAAATTAGTTCAAAACTTTTCTTTGATGACAATTTTGTGACAGCATCTCCCTTTTTTTGTAGTCCTTCCTTCTCCATTTTCTTTGAGGTTCACATGTCATGAACTTTAAATTGTCAATCCTTTAGAAATTTGTGCCTTGGCCTTTAGTTTTAAACTCCTTTTTTTCAACTAAAATTATTCAATTTGTCAACAAATAAAACTCTTCCAACTACAAAATAATTTCATTATGAAAATCTTCGTTTACCAGAGATACCCTCAAATTAATTAAACTACATGCATTGCCTTGTATTGTGCCACGATAAAATTAAAAAATGAATATTCGTGTAAAATGCGACAGTGAAAGTTAATAAAATTAATGATAGTACATAGTAGAAATTAATTACACAAAAAAATTGTACAAAAATTGTTCATTCCTCCTTCTCACTTTCATGTAGACAATGACAATTGAAAAAATTTATGTGGTAACTGTCCATTATCATTCCCCTACAATTCCTCACATGTCCAATGACATGACAATCTGTAATATACATTACACAGTAGCCTTTTTCTAAATATCCCAAAAAATACTTTTTTGCCTCGACAATTTAATTTAATTTTAAAATTCACTTTCCATTAAAACACAAGAAATTTAATGTTGACTAAAATGTACAATATTTAATTGGATAAATGAGTATTTGTTTCAACTGATTTTCAATATTTAATTGACTTTTACAAAACAGAGGACATTGACATGGGTTCAAAAAAATTTGAACAACAAGCTCTCTAAAATTCAACTTTAAGACTAAATTAACTTGATTCGTCTCGCACGTGCCTTAGTAAACTTTTCAGGCTTCTTCTTGTCCAGCTTATGGCTTATGAAAAGAGGCCCCTATCCAAATACAAAATTCCAGACAGTCAGAGCTCAAGTGCTTGTGGCATCACATGAAGAATTAATTTACATGGAAAAAAATTTGACTTGGCAAGCCCCGTACTGTCTACCTTGATACAGGATGAAGACAAGGAGGAGGGGGGGGGGGGGTAAAATTACAGAGAATTGATGTACAAGAAAAAAGTTGACATAAAATTAAAAATTATGTTGGAAGGAGTGTCCCCTCACACAAGTGACGTTTCTTTGTAGTCAAGTAAATAGAACAAGTTGGTTATCAACAAATAATCAATAGTATAAAAAATATTGTTCAAGCTCATGGTCATGTAGAGGGAGAGAGAGGGAGAGAGAAAATATAAGAAAATGTTTTTGTGGCTACTCACATCACAGAATGGTTATATAATATTTATTATACGCCCAACTCGTGTTATATCCATGCTCACAGCAATGCATTTGTATGGACATGGCCACAAGCCAATGTAAAAACATTGTCTGCGTCATTTTAGACTCCCTTCATGTCATACGTTCAATGTTAGCATAGTCAAGTCATTATTTTAATACTTTACAATCTTCCCCTTTTAGACTTTTAGCATAGTGCAGTTGGCAGTTGTGATAAAAAAATACAATCTTCTTACTTTGTATATGTACATCCTATGCAAAACAATGGATCTATCGATTTATACAACAAGAGACAACTTGGCCAATGAGTCATCAACTCAAATTAATGGAAATGTATCTACACTACACACTACATTTTTCATTCGTAATGGACCATGTACACGGACATGGATCTTGTAATCATTTTACTTGTATAAAAAACAGTTTAAATTGTTTAGACATTTATTTTGACTCTTGTTTAATTATCATTTAACATTCTCTTTCTGTATAATTCTTGCTTGAAAGATTTTCAGCACAAATATAAAACTTTTCGTTGTGTATTTCCTTCGTGTAATTTTTTTTGAAGTTGGGTTACTTTAATTTTAATCATTAAAATAATCTGAGATATTTAAATTTCTTATCTTGTTGAAAGGAAGAGTACAATTATATTTTAAAGATAAAAAACATTTCTCTCGTCAACAGGATAAGAGCTATACTTAACTTAAATAAGGAAAATATTTTTAAAATATAACACTCGTCAGGTCTCGTCTTGGCTAAAAGTTAAATTATTATAATAATTTATTTTATATTAAATATTTAAAGTGTAAAATTAAAAAATATTTGACTCATTTCTTGTAATCTTATTTTTTTAAAAATAATCTGTAATTTTATAAAAGATTTTTTCAACTGATAGCTAATAATTTTAAATTGGATACCCTCAAAAAAATTGAAGTTAAATTTTGTGTCAATTAAACAGAATCAAGCTCAACAAAAGCTGACTGTAATGGAGTCTTAAAATGAATTAATAAAAAGAAATGGAGAAATTCGATAAATCAGTCAGACGATTGTAGACTACAAAATGTTCCTTTTTTTTCGTTCTTTTCTGTCTGTTTGTGGTTCATTAAATAATTATAGGGCAGAAAAAAGAGTCTACAAATCTCAATTTTGTTTCCATAAGTAAAGCTAAAAGTACACTGTAGGCTCTATTACGTAAAAAGAGTGTCCATGGCCATGACTCCATCCAGATTTCACTATTTCAGCCATAAAATTCCCATTAGCTAAATTATTGTCTCCTCTCAAAAAAAAGTAACAACTTTGATTTTGTAACAAAGTCCAACATCCAATTTTTTACAGATTAGTCCACTACAGATTAGACATACTTACGACTCAACCCTTGTTTAAAAACTTTGTAAAAAAAAATTGGCTAAAAATTTAATCCACGACAATCCTCAAGTCATGTTAAATCTTAAATGAGTAACCAAAAAAAAAGGTTTTGAATAATTCCACAATAGTTGAGAGTCGATAATTGAGTATAAAATAAAATAGATTTTGTAATAAAGTATTTCCTTATCATTATCTTATTATTATTACGGTGCATTTATTTCTGCTCTTACAAAGAAAGAGAGAGAGAGAGACATGTATAATACCGGTAGCTGTGACAAAAACTTCTGCTACCTGTCTCCAATTAATTTTTTTATAACACCCAACAAAAATAATGACAAGGAAAAGTATTACAAAACTGTACTCTCCATAAATTTGGTTGGGATCTTAACGGTCTTCTTCTTTTGTCATACAAAATGTCTCACAAAAGAGACTAAGGATGATGAAGAGAGGGAGGGGGAAGGGGGGAGATTACATATTGTGCCAAATTGAGTCTTGCAAATTTCTCAACATGCATATTGCATTAGATAATACACAATATAACAGGAGTGGACATGAACGGATTTAGTTTTTGTACTCTCATTTCATTTTCATGTCCCCTTTGGGATATACAAAAAAATAATCAATTTTGGTTCCCCCCAAAAAAAAGTTTTTAATAAAATTGTCTCGATAAAAATTTTGTAATAGAGTTCTCGTGACTCGTGAGATTTAATCAAAGACCCACACCTTCCTCCTCTTCAAGATTGTGACTGTACCATGTGGAATTATTTAATTACGCACATTCTATACCTCATGGAGACTTTGATGGCAAAAAAAGAGGCTCATGAAATATAAAGAATCTTTTACATTTGCATGGAGGGTCGTGATGATGAAAAGAAAAATATTTAACGTTGGGACTAATTCCCTGCTAAAACATTACAAATTTTTTTCAATATTCACGCACAAAACATTCTCCATCTCCTTGTATCAGTGTCTCTACAGTTAGAGAGATGTTCCAGGTCCAACTAAAAATTTTAAAGGAAGATGCCTCAGACCAAGTAGCCCATGCCCATGGGGTAGAAATATTCCATTACATTTTAATCTTGTCTCTACATGCCCTCCTTCTCCCCTACATTGGGTGTACTTACTAAGTTGCTATGAAACGGCAGAAAAATGTGCAAAAAGCATCACAAAAACAAAATTCTGGACTTTTTTTTGTGTGCCAAACTCACTCCACAGTCCCAAACGATCCCTACGGCTTTATTTACCAAAGAGAAGATTCTTGTGTAAATCCGCCCTAATTTTTTTTCCTCTGTACAATTTACAATGAGAATGGAATGGAAGGGAGGGCGAGAAATGGATAAAATTATTTTTATCCTCAATTTTTCGTACTTTGCCTACATATTTAACAAGATTTGTGGGTGTTTAAAATTCTCCTCTGAAAAAATTGTGGATGACATTAGTCAACCGAAGAACCGGAACTTTGGTCTTGTGCTTTAAGAAAGACGTCCTTCAACGCCATCAATTCACCTTTTTTTGGTCAAAAGTTTAAAATAGTCAAGAAATTATCTGTGTGCAAATCCTTCGTTGTCTAACATTAAATTGCAAACTCACCATCAAAAGGTTCTTTTTTTTTAAAGAAGGATAATTTAACAGAGATTTCGCATGTGAAGACGGAGGGGGGATGAGAATGTTTTACATGAATGTGAAATATGTAAGGGACCAATTGTGAATTGGCCATCCTTTTTTTTCATGTTACAAAGAATTTTTAGGGGGGAAAATGAATCCCATACTCACACCATCAAAATTCACGTAATTCACCTTTCTGGCAAATCACTGTAGCGTAAATTACAAAACAAAGAAGAAGAAAAAAAACGAGTGTACGCAAATTATCATTGAAGAGAGCTTCAAAACAATAATGGAGAATGGTGTCCAAAGAATAGAGAGCTGAGATTTCTGAGATCCCTTTTTTTATTGTTCTCATATCGTGAGTGTGTTGAGCGTGCTCTTTTAAGTTAGTAACAAAAGTTTACAAGAACATCTCAAGGAGATTTTTACTGCGATTGACAACAAAAAATCATTCTCAAGTTCGTCTCATTCTAACCACCATTATATGTACGAGTACGAGTACTCACTAAAATGCAAAAAATTCGTCTCTCACATTTCATGTATAGACACCGGAGATCACACAAAAAAGGACTAATCATGTACAAACTTGTTGAAATTTGAAATGATATCAATAATTTTAAATTATGGGTTTGGCTCCCATCACAAGTCTTTGAGATTATTTTACTTTCGCTAGGGAAATAATTTTTGAAGATTTTAAAATAATGCAAAAATGATAAGATGCACTCGGTTCCAATTTATTTTGCAAGGAGAATTTTGATTTGGCATTTTAAAGGACAAATTGCATTGAAATGATTGTTAACAAAGAACTTTTATTTTCTTTTAAATGTGTCCAAGTCCAGTCTTTGTCATCACAAACTTTGACTTTGACCATTTGTTTTGTCAACTTTTTGCAAGTCTGTTAAATGTTGAAGGTCTTTCTACACATCCGGAAATTGATTTTTGTCTTTGTTTACATCAAATTCCAACTTTTCTACCTCAAAAGATATTACATTTAGCTTGCATTAATTCCAATTAAGTCCATCTGCAAAGACTTGAAGGGACATAAAAGTAAAATGTCCACAATTTAAAATAGTTAAATGGTTTAACCAAAGGACAAAAATATTGCTCAATTTATAATGAGACACTAACAGCACAGAAAAAGAGGGGGGGGGGGTTGATGGTGGTTAAAAAAGGGATATAAAATTTAAGCATAAATGACGGACATAAATAGTAATTATCAAGGCCATAACTTTCTTCCGGATCCATTACAGACACAACCTTGGTCACGGAGAGCCACAAAAATTATGATTAACCTTTTGGACACTCTGTAACATTTAATAGCCTTAACAATTTCCAGAGACAAAAATTATGATTAACCTTTTGGACACTCTGTAACATTTAATAGCCTTCACAATTTCCAGAGACAAAAATTGAATGACAAAAAAAAATTAAAATGGGTTTGGGTTGAAGGTTGAAAAGAATGACAATTAAAATAAAATAAAATAGTCTTTGTCTTTTAGTCTAAATAAAATAAAAAATAAAATAAATATACTCAAAAGCATTGTTTTCCCTTGTACCAACAAAAAAGGGCAGGAGCATGAACAACATTAAAAAAAATAACAAGAAACAAAAGTTTGTGAAACCCACAACAAAAAACTTTCTAATGGTTGATGGTGGGTTTTATCATTTAATTGTACAAATGGATCATCTCATCACAAATTTCAACCCATTTTTTTTCCTTTGAGTGACAAGAGTCAACATGTTCAAACATGAAAAACAAATTGTCAGGTCAGTGGCTGACTGTCAGCCCCGATTCCTCAAAATTTGTCAATTTTCTTGTACTTAACAACTTGGATAAATTAAATGATTCAAAATATTAAAAAATTGTATAATTTTTCATCTCCTTCACCAGCCAGTTGACGTACGATTGAAATGAAAGTCGTGCCATGTCAAAAAGGATGAGACAGTGTACATGTATAATTATAAATTATAATTAATTCTCCATTTCTATTTAAATTTCAATGTTTCCCTCACACCACTGTAATTTTTACAATTTACAATTTAACTGACATGACAAGATATGAGATGCAGTGAGTTAAAAAAAATTAAAATGCTAAAAAAATATGCATCATCTGTCAATTACAATTAAGTAAGATGAATTAAAATGTGATGTGATGAGTAACTCCACACCCAACATTATAAATTGAATCATGTTTTTTGTCATTAAATATCATCAGCATCTCCCCCCTGGGGTAATGATTTAATTAAATATTGTGAATAAAAATAAGACTCTCAAGGTACAAATGGAGAATTATTATTTAAAATACGATAATTTAGAGGAACACATGAAAAATGAAACAAATGAAAATATTTTGGACAGGCCATAACCATAACCTACATTAAATAAATGTGAGAGAGGTGCTTGTGCTCAACTCTTTAGCATTTGTTGTTTTTTATGCAGTCTGCCAATATTGGCATATATGGCATTGCATGTTTAGCAAAATTTGCTCACTCAGATAGGATGAACTTGGATGACTAAGAGAGGGAACGTGATCTGCCACAATTTAAAAAAATCACAATCGTTCCAATTTATTTTCTGCACATGTATGTAAATGTAAGTACAGACAACAATCCTGACTACTCCTCAACTTGTACGAGAGTTAGTCCACATTAATAGATACATATATGCAAATATGTAAATAATATTTCCTCCCCATGCAAATCTCTATTACTACAGATAGCACATGCCTTTTCCACCTTGCAAAAAAATTTATCAGAAATCCTCCCTCATTTTCACTAATGCTAATCCAACTTGTCTCCCAACAAGGCTTCCCTTGTGTTGACCACAGATGGAAAAAATTTGCAACTTGCAAAAAAACCACACACAAACAAAGAGAGACCAAGTAAATATTGAATATAGAGAATTAACCGCAATTCTTATTCTACTTGAAACTCTTTAACTCTTATCTTGTAAAAAAATACATGATCCTCAAAAAACTCATCTTTATCATCTTCCCATCAACATGAAAGAGAGAGAGACTGTAATAAAGTACAATGGGAAAAAGATTCGTGAGTTAAAGATGCATCGTGAGTACAAAAAACTCCGTCCTCCTTTTTTCTCTCTCATACAATGGAAAATGGAAAAATATTTTGTACAGATACATGTGTGACTCTATATGTACAGTCTACACATCAATATTTTCAGGGTCACCAAACTAAACTTTGTGTACGATGACATAAGTCATCGATGAGAATATATCCCTGTGCAGGTAAGCGAGAGGGGGGCTTTTCCAATAAAAGTATTGGAAAACGTCAGTTGAACCCATATGATTGTGGTTGACCATAAGCATAAGGAAATTATTTATAAGGTGAGAGAGGTAGCATTGGAGAGGTAATGAAAAATACACATAAAAATAATTATAGACACTTGAACATTGTCAGAATTAAAATAATAAGAATGTGTCTGGTGCGGTGTGATATTGTATAATTTCATTGCCACCTAAATTTATCCATTCATTTCCTTTCATCTCCAGTATTATCATCATCATCAATCCCTTTTTTTGATCATAACCACAATAAAAGTTGAGGGCGGATGAAATTACCTCTTTGTGAGATTTTTTGATACAATTCCCCCATCCCCCCCTTTTTTACGCTCTCCTTGTTGTCAATTTCGCAAACTCTTTTCATGATACAATTTTTATTATTTTATTATTGCAACAAAATGTTATAAATTATTAACTTGAAAAAAAATCAATTGACCCTTAATCTTATGAGCGAAATTGGTAGTCCATTTCTTTTTTTTTGTGTTGTTGATTCCTAATAAAGTTCGTATTATTATGATTTAATGATAATAATATTACAAATAAATATTCTAGTAAAATAAATTGGTTCAACATTCAAGGTAAAGTTGATAATAAACATTAATTATATATTTTTGATAAATCTTTTTTCTATTTATGTCTACATATTTCTATTTTCTATTTAAGTTAATTTTAAATAAGGAGTGGACGACATAATAATAAATAATAATATTATTAAAAATTTTGCAAAATATTGAGTGAATAGCCGAGAGGAATAAATGATAATTATAATAAATTCTCAAACAAGAAATTTATTTGACATAATGAATGGCAAAAATTAATTTAAAGAGCCCATCCTTACATTTTATATTAAATAAATTAAAAAGCATGGAAAATGGAGAATTAAAATATTCTGAAAAAATGTTAAAAAGACTTGTCATCTTTATTCCACGTCAATCTTCATGATGATCTCCCGTGAAGAAGCCAAAAGAGAAAAATTTGTCAAGAAAATATTCATACGTTAAACTGTTAATTTAACATTATGAGAAAATGGTAGGGGTATCATCATAAAGACGAGCCTTGACTTTTCTATTAACAAAAAAAAGTCTTGATAATCTTTCGTCTGTACACACAAAGTAGAAACAGAGCAAGGATGATGAATATTCATTTTCATTGTCAATTCAAATCTCAGGTGATAATGTCTACCCCTATCATCATCTCATAAACAAAAACAAAATAAAAAACATGGCCAAGCCTTTTCCTTCACCATTTTCTTAAATTTGTAGAGATGGGCTTGGGATATTTCGGAGAGAGAGAGAAAGATTGAAATTTTGTAAATTGACAAGGTGACTCAGAGTTGGAGGGGATGAAGTAATCAGAACATGAAAAAACGTGGAGATTATGTGGATACTCTATAAATAAAAAAAACAATTGATGGCCAATCAGTATGACATGAACCCCTTTCATCAATTTATTTTTTCCAATTCAATTGGAATTTCAAGAGCCCATGGGGGCTAGGCCTGAGTATTTAGTGATGAGGTTCCTTTTTTCATTATTTTACAATGTAACCCCAAAAAACTATTGTCACAATGCAATGGACTCGCTCTTTGTTTTTTGTTTTTTTTAAACAGACAACGTGAGTGGCCTGTACAATTGAGCTCTTTTAATTAAACATATTTATCATAAAAGAGGATCCCAAAGTATTTAAAAGTAATTTAAAATATTTTATGTAACACATGTAATACAGTCACGTCTCACGTCTCAGACAAAAAAACAAGGAGGGTATAGCACATGAAATTTTGTAAAATAATTATCCATTCTTTTTTTAATTATGATTGACGCAACTTTAAAATATCTAAAGTACAATGGAAATTGAAAAATGTTAATTCTTGTCAATAATTAAATTCAAGTCAATATTATTGGAATGTGTAACATGGAATGTAAACAAAGTCATTTCAACTAACTTTAGTATGATGCTCTGTGTAATTTAACTAAAAAATTTAAATTATTTTAACAACAACAGTTACATAAAAATTGAGACAACAAAACTAATCGTAAGTTTTAGTACAAAGTTGTGACAAAATTTAATAGTTCAAACATGTTGAGTCAATATCAAATATATTTAATATACATATGTGAAATGCAATAAGATTAATATAAAAGTACTTAAAAAAAGGCGTTACAATTGACTAATATTTTTTTAGAATCATTAAATAACCATTTTTTTGTTTAAAATACATACGTCTTACGTATTCCACCATCACTTGAAAAACATTGATGACACTTTTTAAAAAAAACATTTATACTCTTATGACAGTTAAATGGTCAGTTTGTTTGGAGGACATTTGAAAAGACTTTTTTTGAGTGTCACCATTTCAAAAAAAAAATATGACAGTATTCAACAAAAGTAAACAACTTTATTCAAGCATTTTAAATACTCATTTAAATACTCAGAATGAAGCGAAAAAAATTCACTGACACTTGTAGAGACGAGAGAGACAGAGATGATGATTGAGATTAAAATCAAGGATGGTTTTTTTATGCAATCAAATTCAGATGCAGAACATCTTTATTTTCACTTTAATTCTCCTTAACAAAGTTAAAACAATATAAAATTGTTTCATACAATTTAAAAGTATTAATCCTTTTCATTCTCACTTTTACGTCTTTTATTTTATACAGAGGCTGAATGTTTATTAACATTTTCGCCTATAGTTGAATGTGATATCCCCATCAAAATGAGGAAGGATGAGACTAAGAATTTTGAATAGAATAGAAAAAAAATAATCTTTTGTTTGTATTTACACAGGCATAAAAAGAAGATTTAAATTGTAATTGTACATAAATCAAGGTGTATATAGCGCATAAAATAAAGTACAACATGGTTAATTAAAACTCGACACTATGTCAGAGTCTTAATCTTAATTAATATGATTGTTGTAACGAGAGAGAGAAAAAAACTCTTCCTTGTTATAATCCTCTTCTATTTAACACGTCCTATTTATAGAACGGTTAATCAACTAACTCTCTGTTATTTTGTGCTGTACCGTTCACCCTTGTCCAAATATTTGTTTAAAATAAAGGGATATAACTCTACGTGGAATTATTTGTAGTCATGAATTAAAAACAAATTGTCTTTGTAAAGGGAGTCGTGGTTGGAAATTTGATTTCTAATTAATGACTGCTACACAAATCCAGTTGTTTTGTAAGTACAATGTACATAGACAGGTAAGAGAGGGGAATTGGCTATGAGTATTTATACCATGACAAAAGATTTATTCAACACTGATTAACTAGAGTCCCCCCTCATTCAGTGTGTGAGAGAAAAAAAAATGTTTTTTTGAAAATAAACAACTTGTCTGATTAAAACAGTTACCCCTCCCCCTCAATGTTCTCCCTGCTTAGTCGCATTCTAACTGAAAAAAATGGAGTGAACAATGCAAAGTCACTTGTAAATTGTAGTACTTATTTACCTGAGCTCCCAACCATGTCAACAGTCAAGACCCCAAGACTAACGATTTGAAGCCAAGGGAGGAGTCCACTCCAACAATTTATTTTCAACTAAAATTATTTTTTTACATTCCTCCATTTTTAAATATTATTCCATTTTTTTTATTAACAAATATTAATTCTACTCTAACATACTTGCTTTGTTTTGTATGAGTAATAATTAGTATTAAATTATAAAGGGGAAAAAATATTATGTTCAATTGTAAAAAGGCCTTTTTTACATTTCGCAATTATCAAAACATTATCATTCCCCTTCCCTTTAATTATGTCTTGTTGGTTTAATTTAATTCTGATAAGTCAATCATGATTCATGTACAGTTAGTTTTGTGGAGGATAATTATTTGTGTTGGATATATTAATTACATTTGATAGACCATACATGGCTAATGAGATGATCTTACTTTTGTGTTGTGTGGGATTGTACAGAGGCAACTAAAAAAGGTACCAAGAGCTTAGTGGTACTTTCCTTAGCAGTTTTTTGTCTTGAAAAAAAAGTGTTTGAGCATGAATAAATATCCAGTCAAAAATTTGTTTTTGTCGTCTGTCGTTTTTCTCGAGTAGACAGACTCAACGATGTGACACCCATTAACATCTCAACTTGTTGTCACTGAGAGGTACCTAGCTTTTATCAATATCCCCCCTGGTTAACCAAGTTAAATTTATTTATTTTGAAACAGTTGGGAATATTTTATGGGGCCCATTAATTCATCCCAAAAAAAATTCCTCCATCTGAATGGACTCACCATGAGACATTCTCGAAAACTTGACACTGTCTTGAATTAATTTTATCCCCCATTTTCCTCCATTTTTTTCATGTAGTTTAAGCTCTCTACCTTAAATACAAAAGTTGTTCAAAACAAGAAGAAAAAGGGAAAGTGTCATAAAAATTTGTACCTATCAACATCAACTCTTGTAAATTATGTCGTATAAAATTCAGAATAATTAAATTTAACACACAACATTTTTTTAATTTTAAGTCACATCAACTAAAAATAACTTTTTCAAATATTATGTCATCAGTTGTTTCTTGTTTCATCATTCATCAACTCTTCAACATGAGATTTTAAAAAAACCAGTCTGGATCCTGCAATATTTTTGTACACCAACAAACTAACAACATAAATAGTTATAATGACTAACTAATGTAACAGGATTTTGACAAAAAGAGTGTTGTAGAAATTGAAAACTTGGTTACAGGTACTTTAATACAGGTAATAAAAGCAGTGAAGCAAAATTTTTGAAGAGTCATTGGGTTGCCAAATTACCAATATAAAAAAAATCCCCCATAAGTCTCTCTCAAATTTTACACCTCTCTTACATGGATGGCATCATCAAAAGAAATATCGGTAATATTACACTTGAATGCATTCCATTGCCAACAAGCTTGTTAAATTTTGTATACTTTTATCTGATACATCATTATACATTGTACAATAAACCTCATCTCGGTTTATATTCCAAGGAAAGAGCAGCAATTCCTATTTATTTTAATCCTCTCTCTCTCTCAAAAATACAAAATACCAAAGTAATCTTTCTTAGAATGTACACACAACACACCTGCACTTGTTTTTTTGCGGACAAACAATTTATTTCTTCTTGAACATGTCATGCTTCGTCACAGAACACAAAAAAAACATTTTAGAGGTGCCTTGCTGTTTCTATAATTTTGTAGATACAGAGACAGAGAGAGAGAGAGAACATTTTATATTGAATATATGTATATTTGGGATATTTTTCTACAAGGATAAAACATTACACAATCTCTCTCTTATGATCTTCAACCGGAACGAAAAACTCTTACCTCGACAAATTTACATGATTATTTTTTTTTGTACATTGTCTTGGGGTGCCTGTTTTATCATGATTTTCACAGACAAAAATTTAAGTGCGTAATCTCTCTACAATGTGTCTGTTATGAAATTTGCAAGTGCGTAGATAAAAAACAAAAAGTCATAATATCAGTACTTTTTTTTTGATAAAAAACGGAAATATTATGATCATAATTAAATTATAGTTGAGATAGTTCATAGCCCATGAAAAATTTTGTTAGGAAAGTCAGACACACACATACACAAAAAATAAGCGGAAATAAGAAATAAGAATTTGGCGTCCCCCCTGACGCACTCTGGTGAATTTTGGTTAATTGTTAAATATTTAAGGTATGTAGTTACTTGGGATATTTATATATAAAATATTAGACTTGATGTGTAATTTATTATAATATTGTGTCAATCTCTCCGTGATATAGTATAATCTGTAAATTACAGGTAGCTCAAAGGTAGAAAATACAGGTGTTTTTAATTATTAATTAGTAACTCATAACTGACCCGGTACTAAACTACCCCCTTGTCCATAAATGCGTATAATTTTGTAGAGACAATCCTCCACGCTTTCTGTAAGACAAGATTTGTTAAGGGAGACAAGAAAAAGAAAGCTAAGAGTCAATTTCCGACATGATTTTAAGAAAACCCTTACACCTGAGCTGAGTAATGTCGACATGATCATCTTTATTTAGACTTTAAGTCTCTAAAACACAAGAGAGTTAATGACGCATGACCTTAGCTCAAGGGTTAATTTTCTAATTTCTATTTCCTCCAAATGAAAATAATTATTGACGACATGACACGTCTTTGCAACATGAGCGTCATAAAATATTGAGGTAAATTAATAGTTTTAATGATTCTTTTAAATTTCCATTGGAGAGCTTGAGGGAAGACTAATTTAATTTGGTATTTTCTCTACAATTTCAGTCCACTACCCACGTCCAAAAAAAAGAGTCAATGAATTTACTGTCAAGTGGAACAAAAACAAATACGGCTCAATGTCCTTTGGAGAGGATGCCCATGCGATCTCCGTGCAGGATGCAAGCATGAAAGTTTTTTTTTGTGTCTGATAATATTTTAGAGACCTAGTTGAGTCTCTCTTTTGTGTGTAAAAATCAAATTAAATCTACCTTCATTTTACTCTAAATATTATTCTAAATGACCCAAACTACTGCAAAAAAAAGAAATTAGAAGAAAATTTAAAACCACAAATTGTTTTAGTCGACAGGCGGAGACCACAAAGAGAGAGAGAGAGAGAAAAGTTAATTGACAATTATTATTTGACAATAAATAAATTAGATTCTAATATTTTATTGTTATTACGACATCAAAACTTTTGTTTAAATTTTTTCCCCTTATAATCCCTTCAATTGACTAACCATCACGTAAATCTAAATAATGATTCATAATGATCAATTAACTTGTGTGGACCATTTAATGGTCCCAAGTTTCCATTTCCGACTTGAAAATTAACTGTTTCGGAATGCCATTCAATCAACAGGCAAAAAAAGCACATTTTTCTAGAAAAAACTTGCTTTTTGGGGTGTAAAAGCATGGTTAACTATGTAATGAGATAATAATAATAATTTAGAAGTAAATTCAAGTTCCTGAATATAAAAGAAAACATTGTCCAACAAGAAAAGGAACTATTTTTCATGCTGGGAAAGGGTCAGACTGACCATGTCAATAAGGATTAAAATAATATGCAGAGTTCTGTATAATTATTCGGATTAGAAGGAAAAGGAGCATAATGGATGACATAGATTTTCGTCCCTTTTTTGCAAAAGTGGCTTTGTATCAACTCTATTATACTCTACGACATGTATAACTACAGCCTCCGAAATTGTTTGACCCATTTTTTGAACTGTATAGAATAAAACTCGACACATGGAATTTTGATATGGTCACAGTCACGAGTAGTGACGCTAACTTCCTCTTGTTGTTTGAATGTGATCACGATGATGCATATGGACTGTATACAAATATAATGGGAGTCTGTAGTTCACATCCTCCTCCAATGTGTAGTACTCGTATGTATACCTGGCCATTTACATGGTGTGCAGATATGCCACGAGGTCATTTTCCGGGTCGTTAATACTAATACAATTAACTATATTAAACCATCACGTCATATGCTCTCCTCTCTCTCTCCCCTGTAAAATGTGAAATTCGACATTTTTTTCCCTTTAACAATTTACAATTAATGATGATTACCTTGATGCTACTAACCCAAAGATTGAGGGAACATTTTGTCTATTTTCCTAGTTAAAAAAATTGTTGAAAATTACAGATATGATTAACAAAGTTTCCAAATCTTGTCCTCAAAATTCTGACATTTTTCAAGGTAAAGAAGACAAGATGGTTCAAGTTGAAAATTTCAGAGGATAATAATTACTTAATTAATTGATTCACATGTTGACAACCCTCCCATTTAAAAAAAATGTACAAGACTTGGGATGAGTTAAAGGTCATTGACAGGACTAAAATTAATTTCATAAATCTTTTGTTGTCTCTGTTTTGACAATTACTACTACAGACGAGGAGTAGTAAAAATGTGGAACAAATGTTGTGTTTTTTTACAATAATAATTTGTAAAACTCATCTTTATTTTTCTGAAACTTGATTAATTTTTTTTGTTACTGTACACAAAACAGAAAAAAGAACAACAACATGGCTTTCACTGTCCATCAGTTTGGACTAATCTTAATTTTCAAGTCAAGTTAAAAAGTTTTTTTTTTGTGAATTGTAGAAAACTGAGTCATTTCTTTTTGGCCTCATCTTGAAATTGAAGGGATGATGTTCTCAGTTGGAGTTTTAATTTTCCATTTTGAAAATGGCATAAAAACCACTATAGTCCAATCACTACAAATGAAGACTATCCTAATAATGGTAGACAAGTATAGACATTCCACATTTGTGGTTTTTTCATTATTTAGACTTTAAAAAATTCCCATGGACCAAAAAATAGAGCCATTGCCAGAAAAAATTGTTTTTATGTGGTGACTACCTCACAACTTGTACAATTGACAGAAAAATGGAGAAATACAGAAGCACAGTCGTAAAACGTGTTAAAAATTGTTAAAATTGTGACAGCAAGGAGAGCACTAACTAGTTAAAATCAGACAAGTGAGTTTAACAAACATTTGACCATCTTTAAGCTTAAAACATTGAAATCTACTTGATATATAAAGCTGGTAGTACTACTACTACTATCAAGAGACAAGTTTGTGCTACTTCTTTTTACCAGTTTTAATTTTACTGTAATGGTACATTAGGTACGAGCATTAACTAGTTTCTTTCTTCCAATCTCCACTAATCGGCATCTTTGGCTATATCTGCCAATTTTTTTGCACACATTCATCAACAATGTAAAATAGTAAATAGTATGCAGGCGAAGGAAGAGGGAGTCTTGATCAAAAGTTGTAGAAAGAAGATTTTGTTTATAATAAAAGTGTTAAGTACGTTGAGATGAAGTTGACAGGCCATGAAAATGGAAGGCAGGAGTCCTAGTCGTTAAAATGTACAATAAAAAAAAATTCACAACACCAGAGAAAATGAAAGGGAAGACCTCAATTCGACGCTTAATTGAATACCAATCCTTGTCATATATATAGTCCAAAACAATGTGCAAAAGCAAGGGGGGACAAGATGAGGAGAGTTGAGATTGATTAGGGATGAAGATGACGAGAGAGAGATGTGTGTGCTCATTGAAAAGGCATGCATAACTTGCATCGTATGTAAGTACAAGACAAGGTCTCAACAAAGAAAATCTCAAGTAGACAAAAAAACCAAGAATAATTCTCCTAAGAGGGATGCCGTCATCCCTTTTTAAACTAAAATCCTACTGAAACTCAAAAAAAAATATTTTAAAAATTATTATTTATGGTCATGTCTACCTCAATGTCACAGCCTAGAAAAATGGAAGAAGGAGGAGGATGGTGAAATAAAGATTATTAAATTTTTTATTTATCATTCTTTATACACGGCTACTTCTCTTACTCCTCAAAATATTTTCATCTTTTCTCACAAAATGGAGAGGAGGATGTAAACCACAAATTTTTTTGAGTTGTCATCATCGAAATGTATAACAAGAAAAAAATTTTTGTAAAGTGTAAAATATTTTTTTGATGGTTAGAGTATAACATGTGGTGAGTCTTAATTGTTTTATGGCTTGTAACAATCATTCTGATATAATCTTTTAAGTCAATTTCACCAAAAAAAATGTTCCCTGCAAGTTGCTGACCTAATATTACATTATCCATCTCTACAAAAAAAATTGTTACGAAATAAGTTGATGGTGTATATCTCCTACTTTTTTTTAAAAAAATAAAAACCGTCACTAATCCCTAAAAGATTATTTAATAACCAGACCACCTTAATACTTTTAAAGTTTAAAGTTAAAACAATTCTTCGAAATTCTAACAAAAATTTTAAGGTATTACTTGACCCATGTTACATTACATTGGACATACGTAAGATATTTATTGTGCACTGATATTAGTATTACATTTTACAGTATGTAGGTCACTTTAAATTTTGAAGAAAAAAGGACGGGAAAATTAAATTATAGTCAAGTTCACATGCAATTATTTTGCATATTAGGTGGTACATGTATGTTCATCATCACGAGCATCAATTTTTTTAGTTAACAAATTAGAGTGTATCACAAAAAGTGTGAATATTCGACACCTTTTTGGTTTCATTAGGAGAGAGAGAGGGAGAGAAGGGGATGGGATGTAATTTGGTCTCTAAGACTCTCAACTTTCAAAGAAAATTATTGAGTGTAATAATATTATTAGAATTAATTGTAATGTAATAGAGAGTACTGTAGTCGTAATGTAAAAAAAGTGTAATCTCTTTGCTAATCACATTTACAGATGTATGCACAAATCTACATTTGTGGCTACTGTTTCATTTGTCTTGAGCTTATTACGTCTTAACTATACCTCACGCAAAAAAATTCTTTTACTTTTTTTAGTCAACATTAAGGCCACCATACCATTTGCCATTAACATGGAGACTACTAACATACATTAAACTTTAATTCATTTTAATTAATCCAATTTAAAATGAATATTTAATACATGACAATTCTGATATTTTCTTTCAAAGATTTAGTACAGGAAAACTGAGAATAGTTTTTGAAAAGAATTTAAATTCGTTTCAAAATCATTTAAAAATAAATATGAACCATTTTGAGTCACCCAAAAGAATTTTTGGTTGAGAAGACGAGTCAGACTTTTTTGAAAGCAAAAAAGGATGAGTAAGATTACACATTAAATTATATCCAGTTAGTCAAATGTAAAAAAAAATCTTTTTATTTACTGGCTCTCCTTCTTTATTTTCACCATTAAAAGTATTTTATCTTTATATGTGCTCGAATGTAGTTAATTTATTCTTTCAACAAAAGGCAAAAAAACTTGTCTATAATTATGATTATTATGTAAATGAGCTCAACTTTTTATAGAGCTTGCATCTCCAATATGGTGACTTACCTGTATGACTATAAAAAAATTATTTTGCTTCCTCTAAACTATTTTTTTGTTGTAGTCTTTCTATTCTTTACTTTTAGGGATGAAAAATTACTTGCAGAATTTCCATAAATTATCAAATAAAAACAACACATGAAAATATCGACTAACCCATCCTCGTTAAATAATATTTAAAAAGGGGGATGTCTTATGAAATTGGGGAAGAGAGAGAGGGGGGAGGGGGTAGCCCCAGATCAGATCATCCAATTTTACATGGTAATATTTTTCATTTAAACAAAGATCTAAAAATGAAACTAGTTTTCTAAGTTTCTACATGAAAAAAAAGAGTGTTGTAATAATTTTTGACAAAATTTCCTTGTGGTCAAAATGACTGTAGAGATTTTACACTTTTATTTCATTTTGCACATATTTTTAGTGTGTGTGTGTACGCATGGAAGAGGATTGTCAGTCAATCAAGAATTAAGTCATCAATGAAATGGAAAATGAACAACCAATGGATGGTATTTTGCATACAATGAGGCCAAAAACTTTTTCAACAATCTTTTTCATTGTTCATTCACGAGAGAAAAAGTGAATCATGCGGAAACTGTGAATCTCTCAAGTCTCCATTGTACACTTAACCCTTTCAATCTTTCAACAGTCAATTCAGTTGTGCAAAAAAAAGTGCGTTCTTTTTTTTGCCCATTTTTTACATTGTCATCACAAAGCACAGAGGCAATTCATGATGTTTTGTTATGTTAGCTTTGGTTTAAATTGTGGTTATTGTTGAGATATTACCAAAGGAAGACATTTTTGTTTGGGACTTGTATTTAAATATTATTTTTTAATTTTTGACATGTTTTTTATTTAACTACCATTTTGAAATTAATGAGCTAATTTTATTATCCTTCTCTCTCTCTCTCTATTTCGATATGAAAGAAAATGGAATTTTATAAAAGAATTTAATACTATTAAATTAATAGTGCAATCTTTTTTTGGCAAAAGAAAAGAAAACATTTTTATTTTTTCTGGCAGATGAAATCATATTTTAATATTAAAATAAATCCTTTTTATCAAATTTAAAATATAAAGATAAATATTACTAAATATGTACATTTAAAAAAAATTAAGAGTTTCACATAAAAATAAATACAATTTGTTCATAATAGTTTATCAATTCCAAACAAAATCTCCAACATGAACAACCTACAACAATGTTCTTGGTTCGGCTAGACTGAGCATTTCACAATGAAAAAAAACTATTTAAAAAACAAATATGTAACAAAAAAGGAGGGGAGGGGGACAGCGAAAAACAAGGAAATAAAAAGGCCCCAAAAAATAACATTTGCCAATTGCCAACTTTTTGCATCTAAAATAAATACTCACCACGTCCAAAAAAAATTAGTTAAATCGTATGGTCCTCGTATTATTCATGCCAAATGTTAAGAGAGTTGAAAGAAAAAGGAATGTTTTATTTTTTTATATAAAATTAAACAGAACATAAACTTTCTCTACTCGTCTTTTTTTTGTCTTATTTTGTTTTGTGTGGCATTTTCTGTATTTGGACAATAACAAACACACAATGGACACATTTAACATGTCTCCTCCCCATGATTGCATTTTCATGCCCATTTTACTACATGATGTGCAGACACACAAGTTTAAAATCATCTCCTTTTTTTTTTAAAAAATGAGGTAGAAAATTGTGAATATATTCGTGCTCAGCTACAAAGAATTACTTTAACTATGTATCTAATTAAGTTAAAAATTTTAACCCCAGAAGAAATTCTCTAGTCTCACCCACAAAATTGAGGACATACACGAAACTGAAATTGAGGGAGACAAATAAAATTGAGAATCCGGATAAAAACAACATAAAACTTATCATTTGAACACGATTTTGGTGAATCCCCATTCAAAATTGATGACTGTCTACCAATCAAATCCAGTCAATTTTACAAAAAGTTAAACTTGAAAGTTAAAATTTGTTTTTCAACATGTACGAGTACACAGACAAGTTTTGACAAGTTTTAGTTTAAAAATACAATGAATAATTTTTATTCTACTTGTTTTTTTTATTCAACAACATACAAGTCGTGAATTTGATACAAGTTGTTTAATCAAAATCAAAAGTTAAAGAAAATTTTAACAATAAAAAAAAGGAATATGATGACCCTGAATAATATCTTCAAAATCCCTCACAATAAGCTTGACCTATCTACATAACAGAGAGAGAGAGAGAGAGGAGGGGAGAGAGGCCTTGTCTATACATATAAAATGCTCCAAATAAAAGTTGGATCAATATTTAAAATGTAGACAAAGCCTTGTACTTGTAGTCGACGTTAGTAAGTCTAAAAGTAAAGTATAAATGAATAATAGAAGCCATGGTGGTTCTATAGAGAGAAAAAAGGGATCGATTGTGGCCATTGTGAATAAATAGAGAGACACTACTTAAAAACTTATCACCAACCCAAACCAATATCAAACTATAGAGAAAGTCTTCTACCCAGTCCCATTTACGACTCAACTTTTTCATATACAGGTAAAGGTACACAGTTATACCTTACCTGTGTACTCACGTCCATTTTTTACGGCAGGAGTAGCAAAACTGTCAAAAATTATCGTGAGTTTGCTATCAGGCGTCAAATGTGTTAAAACCCAGAAAACTCATCGTCCTTCCTTGTCGAGGAGAAAAAAGCACGCTCTTTTTATTCCAAAACATTATATGTTCATACATATCTCATTTATCAGCCAAATGGCAATAAAACATTGCAAATATCTCTCCCCTCTCTCTGCCCATATTCATGCCATTTCTTTTTTATCAAAAACAATTTTCTCTCTCTCTCTTTGACTCTCTTCCATGAATCATTCTCTCGATTTCTACAAATCCCCAAAAAGATTAGTTAGTTTTATTTTTTTTAGCAAGAATCGTGTACAATGCGGTCTCTCCCCTTAAGATAATAACAACAACATGATCATAATTTATTATTTTATTTTTAAAAACATCATTTCAATATTTCTTATTTGAAAAAAAAAATATTCCAATTAAATATTCAATAGTGAAAATGATTACAAATATTTATTTTTAATGTAAAGTCTGCAACTCCCAGCACTTAGAGTCCAGACAATATTTTTGAACTCTTTTTTTTGACGTCATGGTCAAAATAGAGAGAGTTTAATATTTAATTTATGAAGACAGACAAAAATAAATAGACATGGGACATGAGTAGTTAAATAATAACAAATTATGAAAATAATTGAACAAAATTGACTTTAAACTGAGAAGGGGGGGGATATTATTTGCAAATAAATCATGCTAATAATATTTGTTTATCTTAAAAAGATGCCTCAGAGAAAAAAGAAGAGAGGCCCATCCTTGTACTGATACATGAAGGTAAAAATTCTTTAGTTTTTTAGAGTCTTCTTCTTTTGCAAGAGATGAAAATGTGAGGGATGATAGTTAAGGTAGTTCGTTGCACCGTGTTTACCGCCTCCCATGTTAAAATGAATATAAAAACAGTCCAAATAAAAGCTACTGGTAATAATCTTGTTTTTGTTGCATGTGAAAACGAGAGAGAGAGAAAAGGTTGTAAAATTTTCAGCTCTAATTCATCTCCTCTTTTTTGCTCATGGATTTGATTAAACGCTCTTTGTAATACACACAATCCTTTTAGTCTAGAGATTGCATGTCTTTACTATTTAGAAAAATGTTGGGAGCATCTCAAAGTCTATCATCAACAAAAAAAAAATGACTGCACATGGAGAGACAGAAAAAGTTGAACTGAAAATTGTCAAGAAATTACACAAAAATTCAAGTCAATGGCTCAATTTTTCAGTCAATCACGCAACTTAAACCCCTCTCTCTCTCAACTATTTCATTTTACGTGTGCTCCTTGTCAAAATTTTCAAGTTGAGTACTTTAGTTTTAAACAATAATTGTCTTTAGAAAAAATATACAATTATTATATATTTTTTCTAAAGACAGTTTTGAAGGATCAATGTTAATATTTTAGTTTTTCCCCAAATGGAAATTATGGACAGTTGTCTTTAAATATATAGATTCAATATTTATTTAGTTGGTTGCATTTTTTCATTAGAATATTGATTTTAAAAATATATTTTCCTATTTTGTAGTGTAAAGATTTGTTCAAATAATTTGACATTTATGTGGTTAGAATAAATATTTAGTAGGGATTTATTAACTATTTGATATTTATTAGAGGATCAAGTTGCAAGTTGCATGATGGTGTGATAAATGTATTTATTATCTTGATATTTAATACTAGTGTAAAGTTCACAATTTGATGATATAGCTGTCCCCCCCCCCCTCCCTCAATATTTATCAAGAATAGAACGTCATACAAAAAATGAATTACGTTTTAAAAAAAGTCAATTATTATTATTAATAATACTTGAGCACACATGCATGGTAAATTTTTATTATTCAAAAATGCTCCACGTTCAAGGCCGACTGATTAGTTTAAACCCCTTATAAAATAACTTACATATTTAAAAAAATATGAATTTTACAATACAAAACTCGCAAACACTTGTAACATTGACTCTTGTTTAGTTGTGAGTTTTTTTCCTAAATATTTATTATCATTTCACCACTTTTATGAGACATCTCTCATACACGTATCAAAAAAATTTCTCATTCTTGTTTCAACTTTAGGAATTTTGACACCAAAAAAAAGAAATAATTATTTATTTTTACCAAATGGAGAGAACGTGGTACGACTTAAGATTTAAGGAACAATTGTCGTATATTCTCTTCAGTAATATTAACAGACAGTCACAATAATGTAATATAATTTGAAGAATGGAAGGCTAGATTTACATAATATTAAGTAACTAAAAAAAGGCATTGTCATCATTATTACTTTCGAGTTGAAATCAAAGTCATTAAAAGTTCCCCTTATACCATTTTGCATCTTTTGTAGTCTACTGTACATTATGTGTTGTATAATCTCTCTTTAAAATCTTTGGTTGTCCTATTCAAATGATAATATTATTTTTATCAAAGTATTTATTCCCATGATCCTAATCTGCGGCCCATTTATCTAAGTTAGTAGTAGACACACGCTTGTGTGGCCATTAAAAAACATGGGAAATACCTGTAAATAAGATGATTTTTTTTTCAGTTGACATTCCATTCACAAAACTGTCTTTTTGACAAATTAAAGAAAACTAGTCTTGTTTTTTTTTCTTCATGTTAAAATAATTATCTGTATGAGTGACATCCAATGCCTTTTACTTGTCAATCTCATCCTCAAAGTCTAGATAACGCAGTGTTCATCTTTGCATGTAATGTGTTGTAATGTACATGTGTTAAACTAGTATTTAAAAAATGTTGACACTTTTTGAAAAGAATTTTAATTTCTACACAGACTAGTGTGTCATTTAAGAGATGAGGATAACTGCTCGTTGTCATTTTTAATTGTCCCCCTTTCAACTCCTTTCCCTGTCATGACTAACATCCATGCAAAAAACTAGTTGAGATACTGGTTGACTTTCTCTAAGCATTTTAAAGTAATAATAATAATTTTTTTACAAAAATATTAGTTTTAATTTGTCGAATTTCTTCTGAGGAATATTTACATATATATTTATTTGTTTAAATAGAAATAAAATAGTTATCTATTTTGAATACATTTTAATGAATATAATCTCAACAAAGATTAAGTTTTTTTCCCCATAAAATTATGATTCCTGTTCTTTGACTAAAGATTACAAAAATATTAATATTTTTGAAAAAAACTAGTACATAACATTAAGTACTACCTACTAAATATAGCAAAGAATAGTATTACTACATAATTAATCTTGTAATTATGATCAAAATTTCTCATTCTTGTCACACCATGATAAATTTTGAGACTAAAAATCCTGTTGAGCATGAAAAATCCCTCAATTTTATGATTTTTAAATATTTTAATCTCCATAAAAATATTTTAAATTCATCTGACGGTTTATATTTTTATACAAGTTTAATTTTATCATTTATCAAAAAATGTAACAAGTAAAAGTGAAAAAAATATTCATTTTCAAAAAGATAATAAATTATTTTTTAACTTGATAATTTTTTAAAAAAATTGAGAGAGTCTTTAATTATTAGTTTTTAATTCGTAAAAGCTCATCTTAAACATTTTAACAAGGTTAGGTTGATACACATTGAAATTAATCTTTTGTTTTTATCTTTTTGTAAAAAGAACATGAGCGTGGAATCTCTTTGAGGCGAATTAAAAAAAAAGAAGAGATTTCACCTGGGCTTCATCATTTGCCATTTTAAAATTTGCTCCACTTGAGTCTTCAGTTTATATATATTTTTTTTAAATGAATAATTTCTCTCATGTCTACATTAAATATGGAATTGCACTGTAATTATAATTAAATTCTTTCAAATATATAATTAAATTTCATAAAGAAAAAACCATTTTTCTAGCCTATCAACATCATAATGGCCACCCTTACTAACAAGTACGAGTCTACACCAATTTTATAACAAGAAACATTTGTAACGATAAACCGTAAATAATTTATGACTTAACGTGTTTAACTTTAATTTTAGAGTATGTATAGTATTTTAACTTACATAGAAATTATGTTCCATAATAATAATAACGGAGACAAAAAAAGTAGAAACTTTTGTTGAAAAAAAAAAATTCATCCTTTTTACCCTTATTACTGATACAACTCAGTTAAAATATTTTCATGGTTTATTGCAAAATGATGATCATCAAATAATTTAGAGGGATAAGTGTACAAAAATTATATAAATATTTTTCACCACAAAATTGGTCCATTTTTTAGCTTGACTAGTTTCAAAAAAAAAAATTTCACTTGAAAAAAAAGAGTTTAAATTGTCAAGTCCTTTTAAAAAATGTCATTGACTTTTAACAAAATATTAAATACCTTGAAACAAGATCTAAACCTGTGACATGGTACGACGAGAAAAAGAAAATGTTGGTTTTTTTTCATTATTGCAATATGAGAAAATTAGTTATCAAGAAAACATTAAATAAATAATACAAAAACATAAATTCTTACCAACAGACAGACAAGGCATTCAAGTTTATAATTATGGTCACGGTCCGCTTCAAAATTAACTATCAAACCTCATAATAATAAAGAAGCGAGACTTTTAACTCTCTTTGAATCATACAATAACTCTGTTCAACTAATAATTAAATACGTTACACATTTTTTTACAAAAAAAAATCTTCTATAACTCTCTTTAAATTTATCTGTCTGCCATACTCCCTCCCTTAAAATTCTGTAATGTGAAACAATTAGTCTGTGAAATTTAATTTACTAACTGACTAAAATTACTACATACACCAAATTGTCTATGTACACAAATATCAATTTTCATACAAAAAAATTCTGATCCAGGTCTGCCTCTGGTTTAATTCAAAATCATTTAGAAATTGATTTTACACAAGGGACGACAACAATAAGAGAAAAAAACACAAACAAAAAAATTAAGTTTGTACTTAAATTGATGATCCACAAAGATTTCGTCAAAAAAGTCAATTTATGATTGTAGGTCAGGTCTAGGTTAATGACCAAGAGTATGAAATATGAGAAAATGACAAAGTTTTAGAGAAAATTTAAATGCTAAACTTAAATAAAAATATGAGAATATTGAAAATTGTTTTGAAAAACTAATAAAAGGAATCATTTAACATCTTTAACTGACTATTAACATAAGAATTAAACTCACGAAACAGTACATACAAGACTAAATATGTATGCTAACACATTGAACATAACATATAAAGCAACAAAGATTAATTTGTTAGATTATACGGAAATTACAACAGTTATCGTTTTGCGTGTATGGAAAATTCTTTTTTTACAATTTAACCCCCTTTGAACTGTGCAGAATGGAGGGGGGAAGACTTTGGAGTATTTAATACTAAATTTCCTCATTGTGAGAAATAATGGAGTGGATGAGGAGGAGGAGGGGGGAATGCAGGTAAGTCTTATGAAAAATATTATGACTCAAATTATACGGAGGAGAGAGTCATGAACCTTGGATTTGTGTTGGTATAAATTAACTTCTTGTGATATAATAAAAAAGGTGATATGGAGTCAATATAAAGTATGAGAATGCAATGACCGCTCTTCCTGTCTGTCAATACCGATTTAACAAAAGAGGGCCGGAAATCTTTTCAAAAAAATAATAATCATCACTCATAACTTGAATCATAAAAAGTTGAACGTCATAAAAATCAACTTTTAGAACAAACACTGTCTCATTTTTTTATATGACTCGTCAACAAACACTTCAAGTAGTGTCACCCAAACAAAAAAATGGTAACGGGCAAGTCATATCACTTAAAAAAATATGTTTTACACTCCATATTAATCTTATTACACTAATTCAATTTGTTTTCCATTTAAATTTCTCACATTTCTTTAACATATTAAATTGTCTAACTTAGACACTTGTTTTTAATTTAATTTCCCAAAATGGGGGAACAATAAAACAATAATTCAATCAAAAATGATTATTTCGTTATTTTTTGTAAACTAAAACAATCTTTTAGTAGGTAAATCGGTTAAAATAAATAGAGAAAATTCAATATGGTTGATAATACCTACAAATTTAATTATGGTCTGCATCCTCCTCCAATTATCTTGCCTACTCTTACCTCATCACATGAAGGGGGGGGGCATATTGTACAAATTTTGAGACAAAAGACTTAAAGAAATTGATTAACTGTAGAACATTAAAAAGCCCACACTCTGTTAAAAATACAAGCGTCACTAAATGTGACATAATTTAAAACCCCACAATTAACTATAAAGCACACACTTGGTATTATCTGTATTCTACACCAAAAAAAATAAATTCCATTCAAAAAATTCTTTATCCACCCCCTTCAACTTGAACATTACAGCTACAGCACGAAATTTTGTGCCCTTCTAGAAACTAAAATGGGTAAAATTGCAAGTTCCATTCATGAAAAGTTACATAGCCTAGACAATATTAAAATTAAATGGAGGATTGTACAGTGCACGCTTTTCTAGTTAAAGTCTACCCAACTGGTTTTTTTTTTTTTCTTGTCATGAGTCTAATTCATACCCACCATATTATTTACATTGTACAGTAATATTATCAAATGTATGATAGTCTACCATTCATAAATAGATTTCAACTTTTGTATTTATACAGAGTGGAACATAGTAAAATGTCAAATTAAAATGGAGTTTATTTGTTCCCCTTATAATTTTTTTTTCAAATTGGATAGTGTACACAGTATCCGGCATTAAATAAATCTGTGATAGTCATCTTCATCTTGCTCCTCAACACAATCAATAAAAAAATTTCCCTAATGAATCAAATCATTTGATTTCTCTCTCTCAATCTTTTTGTCCAAAAAAACTTGAATTCTTTTTAACACATTTCCGCATAAAATTGTAAATTAAGGTAGAGTAAAAAAAGATGAAAATCTTTTGTATTGTTGTAATATATTTAGAATATATTTCTTGTTGAAAATCTGCCAACACCTCTCTCTCTCTCTCCATGAGACGGATGTGTACTAATAAAGTTACAATGGAGATTTCATTGAGTTATTGGTTGATTGCAAAATATATCAAAACGGATGTTAATCAACGTCATGTTCATACCCCCCTCCCCCTTTTTTTACCAACATTAAACTTGGGAGCAAGAACTGAAAATATTAGCCTTTTGTAGTATTGGCTATAGAAAGAAACATTTTTTTTTGAAAAGATGAAAGATAATGGTTGAACCAAGAGAATTTTGGAGCATCATTTGGGCGTAAAACCGTTACAACAAAAGGGCTGTCAACATAAAAGAAGAGACACAACATGTGTATTTAGGTACATACATGTAATTTTTAGCATACAAGTTATACAACTTGATCAAACTCCCGTTTTCAGTCCCATTCAACGAACACAAAAAAATAAAAAACTTTTTTTTTTTGGTACAAATACAAATGTATATTTAAACAGAGTATTACACATTGTAAACTACCATTACAATTTTATTGTTACACTGTATTGAAAATTAAATAATTCACCAAACAATTTTTACACGCCTTTTCTCTACACACACAAAAAATGAGATGAAAAATATTTTTCAAAAAGTATTTTTTTTGACTGTACAGTTATTCAAAAAGGTAACGGTTTTAAGTTAATTAGGAACATGAAAATTTCTTTGTGAAAACATGTTTGTTACATATTGATAAAGATGAATAAAATAGCAAAATATACATAATCATAATTAATGCAATGGAGGAATTCCAAACTTCCGTTCTTACTTTGAACCACGTCCACAAATAATAATATTTTGCATACACCTGCATTTTGAAGTACAGGGGAGGACATAATTATTATAACATTGACTGTTAAACTTGGTTCAATTAACTTTTGACAAATTCAATAAAAGTTTTTCTTTTTGGTCATTCTCTCTCTCTCTTGTCTCTTTACAGTCTACACAACACAAATAAATAAGTCTTTGAGATGAGAAGGATTTAAATGAGAAAAAAAAAGATTTTCTTCTTGGAAGTCAATTGTCCCTTCTTTTATGCAGAAAAAAAACATTTGCAAAAGTACAAAAAATATAAAGGTAGCAAGTGCTGACTGGCACGACTTGTGTCTCGTTTATTTTTTTTTCAGATTGAAATGTATTTTTTTATTTATTGCCAATCCTATTTCAGACTTGCACTTTAAATATTTATTCTTTTGAAAAAAAATAAACATTTGTACTCAATTTTTTGTTGTCGTAGTCTCTTCTGGAAATTACGCGAAAAAAAGTGGACTGATGCAGAAACTGATTAACTTTTTTTTTGTATTGTTCACAACTCAAAACTTTGTAATATTATTAAATTGATTGTACGTATATCCTGCTTTGTCCATTCCCACTATGACCATTATTACAATTTGTATAACTCTCCTCCCCCTCTTCTCTGCTTTGTTTCATTGTAATATTCTTCAGAATAGTTTTTGCTTTTTTAATGTAATTATTATTTCAATTCAGTTACAGAGAGAGAGTAATAATTATTTCAGTGAAAATTTCAAATATTCAAGAAGCGCGCCAACCACCAATGGAAAATTCACAATAGAAAATAACTAATGAACGGAAGGAATTTAATACAATTTAATATGAAATAATGTAAGGTGAGAACTTTGTTTACGCAGGAATACATATCTTAGTTACTATTACAGGTAAGTTACATTAATTAAGGTAAATGAACTGCAAAATAAAAAGTTTATCAAAACTGTAATGAAAAAAACCTTAACTAATGACAACTTAACACTCCCTCCTCTTGAAGAATTTAGTTACATTCTTTGAAAAATCATTTGATACTCGACAAAAAATATTAAATTACAATTTATTCAAAACAAAAAACTAAGGTTTCCGTCGGAAGCCTGAAACAGTTGAAGGTTGCCACCTCAAGACAGAGAAAAAAATACACAAAAATATTTCAAGAAAGTTTTAATTTACACCCCAAATGAATGAAAAAATTATCGCCCCTTTTCCTTGACAAGTTTAGAGTACAGAGTATATTTTTTAAAAATATTTAAATAAAAAATATATATATTAAATATATATTTAACACCTCAGCATATAAGTAAAGTATTTTTGTAAAAAAAATAAAGACGTTTAATATATAAACGTTCTGTAGTGAATTTATGCACAAAAAAATGGGACACTCCACCTTAAATAAAATGCATATGAAAATGAATGACACAGTCTTGTAAAAAAAGGGGGGAGGAATGACGCCTGCATTGGAGAGGTAGACGAAATGTAAAACTTAATTTAATTGTATTTTATTTCCTTGACATGTTTTATACGTCAGTCTGAGCATTGAGCCTATACGCTACTCTTTTATTATGAAAAAAAACAATTATGTATACTCCCCCACAATGTAATCTCATAGTAGACAATTTCAAGAATTCATATTTCTGGTCTAAATTCATTTTTGCATTGTTCTCTCATTCACTGCAGTCTCATGTACTCCATGTCCTTGGTTTTATTTTCATGCAATTGAGCTCCAACTCATTTATTTTCAGGTTGAGACACGCAAATCCTTCAATTTCCCCTCTAAGACAGTTCACCATCACCCAACTTGTTAGAAAAATGAATATTTTTTAAACAGAGGTTTTTTTTTGATTAATTGATTTAAATACAATTGTGTGGATGGTTTAAAAGGAAGAGAGTACTACAACTAGTACATTAAAATTTTCCGTTGGTTGCATCAGACTTGTAAGATGACATTAAAAGAAATTGTCATTAGCCTCCTTGAATATTTCCCTAATTATACATTGACTAATCTCAAGAGAGACAAGGTACAGAGAGAGAGAGAGAGAGAGAGAGAGAGAGAGAGACGACACGAAAACTTGTCATTTGCATTTTAGAAAAGTCTCTGTTCATCATCCAAAATATCCTTAGTCTTGAAGCCTTGTTGTACTTGTGGTCAACAATATTTCTATTATTATTAATATGCATACCTACTACCTTACACTCCATATTATTTCCTTCTCCACACTTAACTGTCCTTTAATCTCCCCCTTAATGACTCTCTAACAGATGATATTATAATAGAAATACATACAAGGAATATTTTTTTTTGCAATTTCAATTTGTCCATCATAAAAGTATAAAAATTTTCCTTTAAACAAATTTCTTTAGTTGGAAAATGTCAGTGGGATGTCAAGTGGATGCTAAAAATTTATTATTAATTTTTTCTTTAATGTATCAAGATGAAGGCCACAAATGGTTTGATGGTCCCTTAATCGATTAGTAAAATATCACCATTAATAAAACATGGTCTCAACTCCCTGTCTGTAGGGGGGAGGACAAAAAAAATAATCAATTTTGAACAAGTTGACCACATTAAATAGAAAATGGTCTCTCTGTATAAAAATACAAAGTTGACAATTTACGACAAATTGGACTATGAGTCAGCTAAGATGGGACATATCATAACAGTAGAAAGGGAATTTTTGAGAGAATATTAAATTCAACAATGAATTGTCAATTGTAGAGAAATAGTTTATTATGATGATAGCTTTATTCTTTGACTTGGATTATTATCCATTCTTCTCTCTTGCCCTGACAAATGAGAATCTGTCCACATTTTTCAATCCTCAATAGCCCCTACCCAGCGTCTCTTCATACAATAAAGAGAGAGAGAAGAAGATGACGATTGTGATAAAGAGTTTCTCATTCCTTTCAATATAGACACAAATATGTACATACCGTAAACTCTCAATTAAGCGCCCACGCGGCCCTGCACATAGTATACCCATATAGATAACATGAGTATACTATGTGCAGGGCCGGGTGGGCGCTTAATTGAGAGTTTACGGTACACAAAAAAGATGATAGTATGTCATTACCAATTATCACCGTCACTAAAATAATCTCATAGTTTTTTTTGCATAAATTATGCGAGAATGTTTAGTAAAGTTTGGAATGGAGTGCAAAATAAAAATGAGGCACAACATTTTCTCCCATGTCCTTTCCTTTTCTCTTGTGTCCGCAAGTGACTTGGATTTCAGGTCAAACTTTATTCATAACAAAATATTATTCTACATATTTAGTAGACTTTTTTAATATAAATGACATGATTAAAATCTCCCTCAACTATTTTCAACAAGTATAAATATCAACAAGGAGAGAGAAGATGGAGTCTCAAAAATTATTATATTAAGTCAGTCGCAGTCCTACATTCAAATGACAAAATGACAATGAATTTTACGAGTCTATTTTAAAAATTGAAATTTGAACCAATTTTCAGTTGTGTACAGTGAAGAGAGAAGAGTACACAGGAAAAATGAGTCATCTTTAGGTTCATCTTTCCCTTGTCAGTTGTCGTTCAACAAGAAGAAAACAAGTTTAATTGACAAGAGGACGACTCATAGTCATCAATCTGGGAGAGGGTGCATTATACTGAAATGACTTGATATTAAAACTCCATTTTAAAAAAAATGGAGGAAAAAAAACAAGTAAAACAAGTTCCAATGGTGGCTAACCCCTAAAAAAGGGTCTTTGGGAATGAATGAAAACGAGTTGCCTCTAACCTCCCACTCACTCTCCTCTGTTGTTCTTTGAGGTGATGGAAATTATGATACATCTCTCTCTCTCTCTCTCTCTCTCTCTCTCTCTGTATACATTTTTGAATAATTAACATGGATAGTCTAGTTCATATATGTTACAAGAGGCGTATGCTTCCTTAAATGGTCCCTGCATACAAAAATCCCCCCTTTAAGCCATTTAACTTTAAATGTATTCTAGACTGTACAAAAGTACGAGAGACCGACTTTTGTTTTTTTTCAGACTCAACTTTTGGCACTTGTAGTTTTTTTTCTCTCTCTCTCTCTGTTTTTATTATAAACTTGTTGTTGTTTATTATTTTTGAGGTGAAACACCCAGACCCAAAATTGAGAAGTGTTCCCTGTGGCTTTTTTAAACTGTAGACCAAAATGTACACACACAAAAAATCAAAGTGGACGTTAGCGTAGGTGGCTTCACATTATGAAATGAATTCATTTACATAACACATTTATACAGTCAACACTCAACTGTGCTATGAATGGACATTAAATGTACGGATATCACCGTTATATAATTCCCAATAATATTAAACAAGTTCAAAAACTAAAATAAAAACATGTTCAACATCTACTACTGAATCCTTGATAATTCTAAATGCAATTTTATCATATTTGTACATATTGAAGGATACTCTCATACTCTCCTTAAATTTTTACCACCCACAACCAAATTGAAAGGAGGCCATGAGTATCTGTAAGTAATAATATTACATTTTATTTGAAAAAAAACAATAATGTTCTATTGGTTAGGTTCGTGTGATAAAATAATCTTCATCTTCATGGTAAATTTTTTTATATGCACATCCTTCTATGGGAGAAAATAATGGACGCTGTTTTTGTGTGTTAACTAAATTTAAATTAAATGTAGATTTTAAATTCTGACGAATTTGAATATAAATTACTTTTTTCAAAATTGTATCCGTCCAACTCTTGAAATGTAACCCATTGGGTTTTTCTCTCATGGAAAATACCTAATCATGAATGAGACTAAAAAAGAGCTCGAGTTCTATTATAAATTATAATATTTCCAAAATATCCTTTTAGTTAAATTTTTTTTAATTATTTTTTTTATTTAATTATTTAAACACTTTTTTTGAATCATAGAACATTCCCTATATATGCCATACAGTAAATCACATAACAGTGACGTAATAAATGTTGTTACATTTAAACTCTCTTCCGCGTTTATTTTAGTGGAGAGAGACAGGGGGGAGAGGGGAAACAGACTTATACAAAGCACTTTTATAATGGTGAATCATCATTATCTTGAAAATTAAAATGTGACGAGATTGTACGCACAACCAAAGAAAAAAAGAGAGAGAGTTGCATCTAGTTAATTGAGGTAAATTCCTCAAGAAAATTAAACTTAATAGAACTGCTCTCATTTAGTTAATTAATTAATATGCAAGGAGCAAAAGTTGTTTCAATTTTTTTAAATATACACAGAGGCGTGTGTATACCCCCCCACCTCCTCCCTTAAGTGGAAATAGAGAACAGACAAAAATTCTGTCACAGAATACTAAAAAAAATAATGAAATGTTTCTTCCAAAAGAGTTGGCAATTCATTTTCTACTTTTTTTGTTTGTCATCGTCACCAATTCCGGGTCATGTAAAAATGTAAACACAATTTAAACCCTCAATTTTCCAATGCTCTCACTATATAAAAATAGTGTTGAAATGGGAGCAGTATTTAATGATGATGTCACTTAATAATAGCCATTTGTGCCTTGTCTCGATTTAATATTTTTTTGCGTATAATCTCCTCTTTATTACGCAATGAATCCTAGACACAAAAGATAGAAATGAAATAGAAGGGAGACAAATAAAAGTATTTGCAAATTATTATTTTTTTTGCATTGGTCATGGAGGGTAAATAAAACAATTGTCAATTAGACATTCCACTGTCAGCTAATTGAGTGGACTACATGTTTTAATGTGATTGATAGTTGAAGCTCTTGTTTGATAAGAGTCGTCGTCCTATCAGACTTGCTCTTGTACATGCACATCTGTCTATTTTATCTATACAATAATCAGTAATAATAAGGGGTATAGTTGCAATATGAATTCGACTCAATTTTGTCAATTGAGCCAATAATTTGAAGCTGGTTCTAATAATTTATGTAAAATATGTATAGCCTACTATACAATTAAATTTTTGACGGGACATGAAGTAAAGGATCCTCACCTCGAGTTTTTGACTGTACTCTTCAGTGATGCGTTCATTTTGTCTAGAAATTTCTTCATTTTTATCCAGTAAAGCTTTCCCAAGCTCTGCAGCCAAAATTAAATCTTTCTCTTTTTGTCTCAAGAGTTCATGAATGTCTCCGTCTTCCTGTCGGTTTTCCATGGCCATAACGTACTCTTCAAGCCTCTTCATATGAGAAACCATTTCTTCTTGTTCTTCTTACATTTAGACTCCTTTTTTTCTCCAATGTCAACTTTGTCACTTGATTTTTATCAACACATTTAATTTTACTTGGTTTATCTTGTGTAATTAGCACACACTTTATAATATTCCACCAACAAGAAATCAACTTGTAAAGGTCACACACTACATGAAATATATTTGGAGTTGTCTCACTTTATATTATTTAATCCACAATGTTCCTTTGAGAGTTTAAAGGGAACTTGAGTGGTCCTTGGAAGGGAACGAAGGGTGGTTTAAAGTGGAGACATGGAACTTCCTGCCGGCTCTCTGTCTCTCTCTCTCTGTGTTGCAGTTTGTACACAATGAAGATGAGAGGGATAGTTTTATGTAGAAACAGCTGCCGATCTCAATGAAACATATCCCCGTAGTACTTCCTGTTCAAGAGGAACCCTTCTTCCCTTTACAATCCAACTCTAATTGCTTTTCCTCCGACTCTCTCTCTCTCTAGCCTGGCCCATCAAGACTAAACTTGACAAGAACGTCCATTGTCGTCTAATTGTCTTTTAACTGACTAAACAATTTTTTTCCTCCGTTTATTATTTTCTTTTCCTATTACACTTTTTGCCAAGTTTCACATGTAATATTTTCTTGTCATTTAGGTCATCCTTTTTGATCCCAATAAAAAAAAGAATCAGAGGAATGAGTTCGGAATTGTTGATGATTGATGTCAATTAGAAAATAGATAAAATTCACTTAAATAATTTTATTTTAAATTGTCCAGCAAATTCCAATTATTTAATTCGTTGTCTTTACAATACTAAATTTGGAACAATTTATATTTCTGTTTGTCAAAAACAAGAAATAGGACTGCACAGCAGATTATATTATAAAATTAACTAATGTTTCTTTTTATTGCATTAAAAACAGAACTAGTTGAGAGAGGAATCACTTTGATTTTTTTTACACAGTTTTGAATTTATAATTTCAAGTCACATCAAAATGAAAATAATCCAATGTCAACTGCCAGTTTGAGTTGTTGAAGTTCAGTTGCAGTTAAAAATAATATTTGTCAATTGAAATAAATTGAAAGAATCAATTAAAAAAAATGACAATAATAAAATTACACACTGAATAATTCTCTATTGTTTAATTTTAATAGAACAATATATATTCCTTTTCCTCTTGATTGTATTATACGTCGATATAATTGAAAATTTTATATATATCACAACCACAAAACACCATATCCTGTTCTTTTTAACTATTTTGATTTATAGAACAAAAGTTTCACAGGTTCTTTCACAGGGATACACACTACAAGGAAATTAATAATATTGATGACTTTTTTTCTTGACCGGTTTGAAAAAATAAGTGAAAATTTTGAGTATATAAAATATTGCCCAATTTTATATGACAAGACTAAAACGTTGTTTGTATTGATTCACCTATTTAGTTCAACCCCTTTTTTTAGGCTTTGAGTTCAATTGAAGGAGAGACACAATAGAAACTTCCATAAAATAACAATAACACTGTCTCCTTCCTCTACACTCGTACGATTCCTGTTCATTATTGTTTTAAAGAATAATCCTTTGGGGTAAAGTTGACCGATTTGAATGAAGGAAATTTATAACTTTTTTTGTCAGGACTATTTATTTTGTTCGGGAACTTTTCTGGAAAATGAAACATGTGTCACAATGATAAGCTTGTAAAATTGTGCAGAATGTAAAGGCAAAAAAACAGATTTTTTTTATTGTAGTCCTCTCCACCTCCTGTAGAATGTTAAGTGTGTGTAATGCACAAAAGACGGAGAGAAAGAATCCGAGTACCTAAAGGCACAAAATATCAATGCAACTAAAGAGACGGAATCATAAACTCACCTGTATAATCCCCCTTTGTGTGCTGCACCTCGTCTATACCCCCAAAAAATGCACAGAGGGATACATGTTTATTCATTTCATACATGGGCACCTGCGAAATCGACAAAACCCCAATGATTCCCATCCTCTGAATGACCAGCTACTTTACTTATAACTCCTCTTACATACTTCAGTTTTACTTGATGAGTCAACCACGATTTTCATGTCGACGTCTCCATAAATTATATATACACTCTTGAAAATTCCCTATATTAATAACCCTCATGATTACCATTATGGAATTTTTTGTCTTTATTTTATATATACCTGGATTTGCAGGATTTTGCATATTCCTCATATTGAAGCAATTCCTGCGAGTGAACAGACATCCTTGAAATTTGTCTGATATTGAGGCTAGAATTCTTTGAGTTTTTTTTTGTTTTCTTTTTGGATTTTGGAATAATTAACTTTAAAACGGGAAAGGAGTATTGATTATTGAGGATTAAGTTGTAATTGTCAAAGATTGACTTTAACTATAAGTTTGTAAAACTACTGTGTTCGTACAATCGACTGACAAGGATTGTACGAGGCGTAAGAACTAGTGGAAGATTCCCATTGATTGTAAGCATTTTGTTCTTTGTTACATTACTATGCATGGAGCTTAAATTATCATTCATAATTTAAGGTAAATTGAAAATAGTATTATTATGGTTTGAAAGAAGGATCCTCATTCCTTGAAAATGAGTGTTAAGGTAAAGGAGGTAAAGGAAAATGCAAGTGAGGAGATTGACGAGGAAGAAACAGACAAGAAGAAGAGGAAATGGGAGCCCAATAATTGGAGATTAATCCTAAAGAATATTCAGGAGATGAGGAGTCTCAAGGATGGTATGATGTTCTAGAATTAAAAGTAATACTTTGATGCAGTTTATGAACTTGTTTTGTCAATTGAACAGCATTTAATTATGACTGTACCTATTTTAGCTCCGGTAGACACTATGGGTTGTGAAAGGACCATGGAATTAAATGTGGAACCTAAAGTAAGGAATTATGATGAATGATTGACATTGTATATATATATATTTAAACAATCTTGCCATACATTAAATTAATTTTATGTCAAATATTCATAGGTGCGTCGCTACCAAACTCTTCTTTCTCTAATGTTGTCAAGTCAGACGAAGGATCAAGTGACATTTGCTGCAATGGAACGTTTAAAATCTGGTGTCCCACTCACAATTCAAAAAATGTTGGACATGTCAGAAGATGAAGTTGGAAAAACCATTTATCCAGTTGGATTTTGGAAAACAAAGGCTAAAAATATAAAAAAGACTGCACAAACTCTTCGAGATACTTGGAATGATGATATACCAAATTCTGTGGAAGGGTTATGCTCCCTTTCGGGAGTTGGCCCAAAAATGGCACACATTGCAATGCAAGTTGCATGGCAAGAAAATTCAGGAATAGGTAATAACTTTGTAAACTCAAATTATCATTAATGTAGCAAAAGAATGAATATATTACAATTTCAGTAATGACCATTCTCTTGTTTAGGCGTTGATACACATGTTCATCGTATAGCAAACCGACTAAAATGGACTGGACCAAAAGAAACAAAAAATCCAGAGGGTACTCGTAAGGCACTGGAATCTTGGTTACCTCAGGAAGAATGGCCAGAACTGAATATACTCCTTGTTGGATTTGGACAAACCATTTGTCTTCCTCAAAGACCCAAGTGCTCTACATGCTTGAATAAAAGCATTTGTCCTTTTGGCAAGACTGAATTGAGACAACAAGCATCCAAGGAAAAGAAGAAGACCAAGGGAAAAAAGAAGACGGTGAAAGATGAACCCAGCAGTGACTCTGAAAGTGATTGTGATGAAGTCAGCAAATATTTTTAATAATGTCTACGATCTCATTATTTTTCTATCATAATCTACAATTAATGATAATTTTTTAAAAAAAATAATCTTGTAATGATGAATTTAAATAAATAAATATCGAATTTTGAACTAACGTTACAAGGGAAGTTTCTAGAACTCAAGCGCCAGCTGCGAGTTTTCTCCCCGCATTAGAAAATTTCTCATTGCATCATTCATCGTCACCATTTGATCGAGTACCATTGTTCGTCTCATTCAGTTTGCGAATTTCAGCGAATTTCAGTGCAAAAATATTATTCTGCTCTTTACAGAACACTCAAAGTACCTTATTTTTCAATTTTGTGGTGAGTTAATTTACCTTGATTTTGTGAAAGACGATCATATCCATATTTTCTCAAAGCAAGATTTGTATACCGAAAGACTTTCGGCGAAAGTTGAAAATGTTTTTACAATTTTTTGATTTTCTTGATACATTTAGATTTTATAACTTAAAATGGGTCGTCGTGGAAGATCATCTAGTCCAATGAGGTCACCAGCAAGAGCTCCTCCTCCACCAAGGTAAATAATGTTTATTAAATAATACATTTTAGTTTTGAAATATTTTTTAGAAAAATATTCCTCTTAAATTTCATTGTGGGCCATGTATATATTTTTCAATTAAGGAAACAACAACAAACAAATAATGTAAAACGTCGGGTAATTTTCGGTATGATGAGTCATACATTTTGAAACGATCATGTACGGATCAAAGTCCACTTTTGCAATTTTTCAAGGTCGTTGAATTTGAATGCGAATTTAACGAATTACGTTGTTGTTTCTATATTTGGAATAATATTTAAACCCACCATAGAGCCTGACATGATTTTAGACGCATTATTATAATTCTTATACAATTTTTGGCATGATTCTCTAGGAGCAACGTTCCAGCTAGGACTGCTCCCCCACCATCTCAACCAATGGCCGCTCCTGGTAAACTATTTCATAGATTATCTTACACAATTTCCTTCGCCGTAATAATATGACATGAAATCTGACGAAATTTATTTCAAATTACTATTTTAGCTCCGTCTGGAGGTCCTTCCCTTATGGGAAGCATGATGGCAACTGCTGGCGGTGTGGCTATTGGATCAACAGTGGTATGCTTTTAATTTCTCATGGAGATACAGACATATTTCTTTCTGACGTATTGATAGATATATTAATGTCATGATGACGTTATTCAGGGTCATGTAGTTGGTCATGCTTTGACTGGTGGTGGCGGTGGAGGAAGTGGATCTTCCGAAGTAGCTCAACCAGCAGCTGCTGCTCCTCAACAACAACAATATTATGGTCAACAACAACAGCAACAACAACAAGGGCCATGTGCATGGGAAATAAGACAATTCCTTGATTGTGCTCAAAACCAAAGTGACATTTCTCTTTGTGAAGGCTTCAACGAGGCTCTTCGTCAATGTAAACAATCTGGGAATATGTATGCTTAAACATCAAATGAATTAGTCAAACGAAAAGTAAGTATACCACAACAATATGAGTAAAGTAATTAATGTCTCCTTTTAACTACTTAAAACTGGTCATATTATTAACAGCTTGATATTGTTTCGTTAAATTTTCTAGATATTCTAGCTATCAAAATTATAATCAGCATCATCGTCGTCGGAAGACATTTTCATTTATCTTGTAGTTTTTAACCGTTTATATGAGCTAGCTGAAACCTCAGGAATGAGAACTGATCGTTCACTTGGAAGCTTTTTGTTGAACCATGGACTGTATTGATGTCGTTGGATTAAGCAATTTTAACAGTAGTATAACTTAACAGCAATAAAATTGCCCTGTACATAAAAGAATAAAACAATCACAATCCAACTCTTTATGTTATGTTAACTTACATTCTTGTTGTGTGCAAAAGCATTTGAATTATCATACGGACATGGTTGCACTTATTCATAACTTACTGAAATAAATAGAAAGAAAAACTAAACAAAGTGGCATAATCTTGACGTTATTTTAATCTTTTTAGTAACAATCTGTTTTTATTGTATAAAATTACAGAATATAATATAAAAACAATAGTTTTCAATAATGAGGTCAGGTCAGTTCACCAGTCACGAAAGCATGAACCTTTTTATCAGAGGATAACATATGGGAGGCTCTGTCAGAGCCGACAATGTCAGCTAAACGTGAAGCATCATATTTGCAATAAATTGTAGTCACACTAGCATTTTTTCTCTGTCGGACACGTCTATTTTGAAATGCTTCCTAAAATTAAGAAAAATTATACTTTCATTAATATTTTCATTATCTAGAAGACATCGTCCATTAAGTCGTAAAGTCAATTTCTCTATAGGTCATACGGGTCATACCTGAACCGAGTTGCAAAGCTCAGAGTACAGTTGTGGGTATTGTGGAAGTTGGTAAAATATAATATGTCCAATGCCTTTTAATCTTAATCTTCGAAAAAACATGGCTCTTTCCGTGTAGAGTAGAAAATGGTTTTCATTATGGAAAAATAAATCTCTCGATCGGGCAATTTTTTTATCCTACAAAACAGATTAATTACAGGTCACTAAAATTCTGTTTTTCAAGTACCTTCATGTAAAATAAAATAATAAGAAGAACAATTTAAGGAGACTCGACTTACTTTAGTATACTCACAAATTTGAACAAAACTCATTTCTTCCCTTTTAAAATAATTACGTAGTCGAACAAAGTCAAAGTATGAGGACACAAAGATGAGTGTTTGACTCATGAGACGATTTGTAAAATTTGGGAGTACTTTACTTGTAAAGTAATTGAACCTGGCATCATTCATTTCTTGTAGTGATGAGGTGTCAAATTGTTGATATACCTATGACAAATGAAAATTTAACAATAGTATGTGCAATATAAAAATACAACATTTGTTTGATTCAATTTAACACCAAATGAAATGATGAAATGTTATTTATATTTACCTGTGGTAATTGTACGGTCACTTGGCATATACTTCCTTTAATTATTGGATTCACAATTTTAATTAGTCCAGCAAAATTTTTACAATGTCGAGAAAATAAAGCATTGTGCTCCGGACAATTGACATTACTAAATAAAAGTGTTTGACAGTAATTTCTTGCAAGACCATCAACTGCCCATGGACGAATTCTACCAAAATCTGTACCGTGTGTTGTTATAGGTTGTAAATTCAAATGCTTCATTAAATGAACGACATGATCCCAACTCTGAAACAAAGATCACATAATTATTAATATTATATTTTTAATGCAATTATACATCATTTAAAAGAATAGGGAGAGAGATTAATGTACCTGCATCAAAAACACGTCTGCTTGATCTAGTATAGCTACTTCTATTGATGACAAAAAATCATAGTCTCTGTCCCTATTCAATATTTTCAAAATTCATTCGAACGTTAGCAAACTTTATGTTATTAATTTCATATGCCTCAGGTATTTGCTAAACTCAACAAGTTAATTATTTTTAATTTTAAAAGAAACTTACTTTTCTCCCTCTGCCCCTACAATTATACGAAGACCTAATGGTGATGCAATTATTATATCCGACGAGTAGAAATCTGTAAATAACTGCGAGTAGAAAAAAGTACAAAGTTATTAATGAATCACAAACGTAATACAAAAAGATAAATGTATTTAATTTTTGTAAGAATATCAACATTCAAATAAATGCATACCTTGATGGTCTTTTTTGTTACTGACAATCCCAAACGAAAATTGTCATCAACATTGCCAGCAAATGTTGACATGTAATCTTCAGGCTTTGGATTTGTTTTTGGCATAAATAAAGTATCCCCCGAATATTCTTCAACAAATCTCTTCTTATTAGCTACATTTCCTTTCTCAGTCTCAAGTATTAAGGATATGAGGATTTTGACAATTCTGGAAATTATTGAGCACAATTTTTTTAGCTGTTTCTTAAAAACTCAATTTGACAATGATGCAAAGAAAAATTGTATAATAATAGTTGTTCTTTGCCTACCTTAAAGCTGTATAAAGGGGAAGCAACAATTGATTTGAATTAAATTAAAAACATGAATCATTAATCAATACAAATGAAAAAATATATAAGTACATTCACTACTCTCTTAAACTTTACTAAATATTTAGTATGTTATTGAAATAAAATATTTCTTTTACAAAGGGAAACGAATAGCTTACCACTCTCTTTAAATGGTACCAAAATGAGAACTTTTGGCCGGACAAAACCCTGATCACGATATTCATCTGGAACTTCAATTTTGGATGCCATCTTCGCATTATGATGTAATATTCTTGTTCGAGTTTTCAATACATGATTTGCGACATGAGTGCAATAGGCCTTGAGAGAGAGTCAAATTGTCAATTAAAATTTTTTGACACAGTTCAAAAAAATAAGAAGGTATTGGGCTTACTAGCCGAATGGCTTCTTGATTATCCATAGTCCTTCCTGGGAAGTATAGATCGTGATACTGAGAGGCAACGAATAATAGTTCGGACTGGAATGGTGTCAGAGGACTGCCACAATTTTCTTTATCTAAAATTTGCTGGAATAAAATAAATCACATGAATGATTCTATCAAAATATCATTTCTCATACAATCATGTAAGCAATCTTTCAAGTATACCTGATTGGCTATGCCGATTCTAGACACTAGCTGTGGCTTGAGGTGTAAATTGTCTATCCTACATGAAGATTTTGTGGGTATAGAAAGCTTGGGAAGTTGTACAAGCTTTCGTTTCTCTGAAGGCCCGGCAAGCATTTGATGAGTTGTAGAGGCTTCTTCTTGATCACTTGACCTAGTATCCTCCATCCCACTGAATTGAAATTGTTCTAAAATTGGGAATTCGCCTCTTGAATGAACCTTGTATAATTTCTCTTTACTACTACTCAAAGATTCACGTAGATGCTCTGGGAGCTCACGCTCAAAATGAAGTAAAAATGGGTCAATTTTATCCAACGAGTCGTTGTCACCCTGTATTAATAAAAAAAGACATTATATAAAGGAAAAACTAATGAAGATGAAATACAAGAGATCCATTGATTTAAAAAATTACAATTGCATCCGGGTCAATTTCAGCTTCTGCAATTACTGTTTCTTCAGGGAGCTCAACAATCCCATCATCGTCAATCTCAGGTAGCTCGTTGTTTTCTTCCTCTTCCGATAATTCACTGCCATCCTTATCATCATTGTCATCCTCCTCATCACTTTCAACATCATCGACAAGGCTATTTGGGTCATTACTTTCAGACAATCCAACATTTATTGGTTCCTCCTCTTCTTCTTCTTCTTCTTCTTCACCAAGTTCTGAAGATTCATCCTCTTCTGATTCACTCACAATTTGAACTTGTTTTGATTTTTTTTGTCCAGAAAATAAAGTTAACAATTCATTGTATGGAGTTGCTTCTTCCTCACTTTCAGACTCGGATGTGTCTGACGTGTTAGCTACCTTGTCTCTACTATTGTTGTTTTGATGATTTCTTTCAAAGGGTTTAAATTTTTTTGATGCTGATGGACCAAAGTCTTGCATATCTTGACTAGGATGAATTTCTCCAAATTGTCTTAAATGAGAAGCATCTTTATCATTTGTTTTGTGCTCCCATCGGTTTTTACCCCTCTGACCTCCTCGTCCTCCTCCTCCTCCTCGGCCTCGACCTCGCCCACGGTGACCTCCTCCGCCTCTTCCACGACCCATGTCATTAAGAATCTGTTACAACAATAAAATTACAACAAAATTCAATATAAAATAAACAAAAATAATAAAATACTTACATGTCTTCCACGTGCTTTCGGAAGCTATTTTTATTTCTTCAAAAAAAAACATTGAAATAGCAAAATCACAGAGCAAATGCCCGCTTCTCCGGTTCAAAAAAACAAAACAAGTTGACGGTTTTTTTATTCTTCTTTTTTTAAGCTTTTTACATGAAAATCTACATAAAAATACTACAAGATCACTCAGAATAGTTAGCTAGACTACTTAGGTCTTAACTGTAGTTACCATTAATTATTGCCGTCCGTTTATATTTATAATTTAACAAAAATTGTTTGACAGTTCAATGGACTGCAATAGTAAATAAAAAGTACATGGCTGTTTCGAGTTTTTAACCTTTTTTCATTTTATGATGGCCAGTGATACGTCCTTAAAACCGATTGTCACCAAGATAACTCAAGGAAAATTACCTGATGTGCTTCCGGAGATATTGGTGAGTTATTAAATATTAAGCAATTGAAAAAGAATGGTTGAATCATTCAATTCGAATGACTTATTTTTAATTTGATTTCAGAAATTGGAGATTACCTATGATGTTGGAGTTACTCTTTGTAGTGCTTATGTCCGTCGACTTAAGCAATTAGATGGAGAATTATTGTCACAGAAGGAAATTTTAGCAGTCCATAAATTACTCTGTACTCTCATTAACATTGGCAAAAATAAAAAGGATTATCACATGTTTCCATACTTTTGTCACATTGCAGTCATTTACCGTCAGTTATTAATAAAAGAGGTAAAACACATTATTTTTTATTTCTATTTCAAAAGGAATGTCCTCTCGTACAATACTGAAAATTTGGTTTTGACTAATATAAATACAATCATGGATGCTGTATTGTAGAAATTGGACTTGGTCACTGTTGGAGAAACTCTGCTCAATATAGAAAGGCAATGGAGTCTTAGGGAACATGAAAGTCATGAAATACATTTGTTACAAAATAATATGTATGCCTATTCTTGGAATTATTTGAGAGACAATTACATTAATCTTGAAGCCACAGCAAGTCTTCAATATGCCTCACAAGCTTTACGATGGCTTGTCCGCAAAGGTGAAAAAAACTTTTCAACAGCAAGTCATAAACTTCATCAAATTAGTTATATTTTACAAAGATGTCAAACGTATGAACCTATTGAAAGTCTGATGAGAGATGTCCTCAAAGAAGGGAGAGATGTTTGGCTCAAGGTAACTATATATTTTTTTTTTCTCTCTCTCTCTCTCTCTCTCTTTCATATTAAATTTTTCTCCATATAATTATGAGCAACAAGTTTAAATGAATATATAATAATTTAAATTTTATGTTGTCTGGTTCTTTTATTTTTAGGGAAAGACAACGTCACTCATGTGGAGTAGAAATATTCTACAATTGGATGGATTTTATAATTTTATAATTTGCTCTGCCCGTTTTTTAATGTTCTTTGAAGAGATTGAACCTGCAAAGAAACTCTTTAAGGATATTTTTGACACATTTGCACCTCTCTTTGATCCTGATCTTGTGGGAGTCACAGAGACTGTTGTTCAGTTGTTTTTTGATATTTCTGGATGTTTTATTGGACCAGTAGAAACTAGAAAAAGTTGTAATTCTGATGCTTTGGACATTACAATAAAATCATTAAAACAAGTGGAAGAAAAATCATCTGGTACATTCACCTTTGATATTTCATTCAGTCTTCACTAATTATTATAATGTTAATTTACTTATAATATGTATCTTTTTGTTGTGTTAAATAGGTGTGCAACATTTACTCATGTTCGGCTTTTTACAAGGAATCTCTTCACTTCTCCAAGGATTGAAAGAACCTGTCAAAGAGAGTTGTAAGACTTTGGATACCAAAGAATTTGAACTGATTATAACTGCCTTGTACAAGTTGACGAGTACCTTACGAAGTGCATCACCTCATAATGATTTACTTCATCTGCACTCGAGAAAACGAGAGGCAGAGGCAACTTCTCTAAATCTTATTTTACGTCTCATTTCTGAACACCTCAACTCGAAGAAAGAGTCCAAGGGATTTTTAAAGCGAGTAGTGGAAAAATGTTTTGATCACTTGAATCGCATTATCAGCAGTAATCTTAAATCCAAGGACTTTGTCATTGAAGCCTATACAAGAATGAGTAATTTTATTCTTTGCTACCTATTCGTCAATATGTCATAAATACTACAGTGTTTGTACAATTTAATTCAATTTTTGAATTTTTTAATTACAATTATTAGATTATCATGGGGGGCAAATCGGAACTGCCTTACAGCGTGCTAAGGATTATGACGGGGCACTCAGGATATTGGCATTATCGAGTAAGTCACTGTTTGGTGTATAATCTGTGATTAATGTAAGAAAGTACATGCATTAAGTCATAAAGATTATACACGTATTCATCTCTCAATTGAATAATAATTTTTTTTAATTCTACAGTCGAAGCAGCTGAGCAATTGCAACAGACAGAAAAAATGGAAGTGACAAAGGTTGATCCAACTCACATGGCAGTCGTAATTGCAGATATATACAATCAAATGAAAGAATTTGATACTGGCCTCAAGTTTCTCGCTCAATGGATATATAAACATCCTTCCATCATGGACAAGGTTCCATCATGTTTTGATGTATATGAGCCACTGGTCTGGTACGATTGGACATATCACTGGAATCTTATGAAACGACAAATTGCTGACTCAAATTGTAGAGACCTTATGGTACAATAAATTTTATTCGCGTTTCATTATGTGATGCTCTCTGTAAAAATATTGATTTTTTAAATGATATAATCACAGAGTAAGACTGTCATTGATTATTTAATGGACAATAAGGAAGATCGGAGTTCAGGATTAATGCGAAACAAAAAGGAAATGCTCCTTCGTATCCTATATTTTGAACTCAATGCCTATTTTTCAACAAGGTAAATACTATATAAACTTGTTCATAATTCTAAGCATCTATTTGTTTTTGCAGTAGATTACTTTTATCACAAAAAGTGTTATATATATTCAATTCTCTTACTCAAGGTCTGCCATTCCGGATGGTATCATTGGAGTTGGAGAAGCTTTACAAAATCATGGGAATAATTTGGTGGATGAGTCTGTAGGTCTTTTTGCTCAAGGAGTTGGGTTTTGGTGGGGAGACTGTAGTCAAGTTATTACTTCTATTGGACTCTTTCGCGATGCTCTTCTGTTGCTAGAGGAAGAAGCAGTGGTGAGCATGGATCATTCTAAATCTTCAAATTATTATGCTTGAATTAATGTTTAAAGTAGAGAGTATTTATTACGATTATTATGTACAGAATTCTCCAGGTAATCCGGTCGTATTACTTCTGGCTGCATTGACACATGCTTGGTTAGGATTTGGGTTCCTTCGTCAATTCCAGGAAATCTCAGCAGTAAGTATTACTTTCTCATTGGTTCCCTCATGACCTCATTTATGTACAACGACAATTACTCGCTTGTTGATGTTATATTAATAATTATTATTTATAATCAAAAATTGTAGTCAGACTTGGAAAACATTAAGAACGATGACATAGATAAAAATCCAACTCGGTTTGCTGGTGTTGATGATGACCAAGGTATTACCCGAGTTATTCCGGCTGTGTCTTCCAATAATATGCGTGAGGAGAGTCAAGTAGCTCGTCATTTAATCAAAGCAATTGACATGCTGTACGAGCTAATGACCTTTGCAGAAAGTCAAGTAATTAAACTTATTAAACAATTTAAAAGATTGCTATAATAATTAATTGGGTTCATTTTATATACTCCTTTCTTGTCTGTGGTAACTTTTGTACAGGAAAATAATATGTTTTAATTGCTTTCATATTAGAAACGACAATTGAATACGTGGGTGGATAAAATAGGATCGGCTGTAGTTCTTGTGACCGTTCAATTTTTGTCCCGTGTTATTCTTGCTCTGGGAGACAAATATGCCACGTTTAAATCCTGGTGTGTCACAAATACCTTGTCCCTTTTGTATGACAGAAAATTCTTATTTCTTTTAAGTAAGTCAGAGAAATTTAAGTCAAACACTATTTAATAGGTTATGTACCTTCATTGTTAGTTGATTTAAAAATTATCCGCTTATTAAATAACCATACTATTTTTTCTTGTAGGCTCTAGTGAGATGGTCAAACTTTGTCCATCATTACACAGCAAGATGTCTGTTCTAGTGGATGATGTTACAAAGGCTGTAGAGGCTCGTTTTGCAAATCGTCCCAAAGGACTTCAATTGATTCGAATGAATTTATCCAAATCCATTGCCTGTCTTGCATTAAAAAAGGTAAATGTTTCTTTTTTTTAAAAAAATAAATAATGTATTTTTTAATTAAAATTTCTAACAAGTAGATAAGCAAGAAATCATGTAGTTAGTATTGAAATGACTTATTTATGTTATGTTCTTTCAGTATCAAGATGGACTAAATTTTTTGACTCAAGTTTTACAATTTCGTACTGAAAAAGATACAACTGCTGATGCTGGGTTTCATGCTCTCGGAGAAGCTTATGTTATTTTGGCCGAGTATCGACTATTAGAAGAGCCATTGGGACTTGATTTTTCAAGGGTGCCAAAATATATCCGCTATTTAACTCCTGCCGGACTGGTTGCCAAAGGATTCAAGACCCTTGCGTGTGTCACTCGAAGTCCAAATCCAATAGTTAGTGGTTGGGTTGATCTACTACATAATTATTTAGTTCTTGGGACTGTGATGAATGTTGCGGAAATTGCTGTGAAGCATTACTATCTAGCTGGTAAAATTCGAGAGGTTAGATGCTTCGCTGCTGACTTCATCTTTCTCGCACAACAAATGGGACTCGTTTCAAGGTATGAAAAAATAAATAGAAAGGGAGAAAAATTGACATAACTCATGGTTTCACTAGAGTAAAATTTGATAAAAATTATTTTATATTAGAACAATTGAAGTTGTCGTTCCTTTGGCAGAAATGGATATTCAGGGTCGATCATTTGACAGTTGTCAACAAAAGGTTGACTGTATTGTCAAAATGTTGAAGGGATTTGTGCCAAGTCCCTCACCAACTTGCTCTAAAGACGATGATGAACATATTGACAATATTAGAAAGAAATTGAATGTATCAGACAGTCATTATAAGGTTGGTTTCATGTATTAAAATTATACTTATCACAGTAATTATGTACAAAAAATGGTTCAAAACTTAACAGTAAGTATAATTTGAATTTTTTATAACTATTTCCACAGTGGATTTCAGAAGACAGTCACATACCGTGGAGATTATCTCCAGTGGTGTTACCTGAGCACAATTTTGGTTCTACTGGTCCTCCTCCTTCAAGTATGACAGCCTCACCAATGGTGACAGAGCCGAGGCCAATGAATAGGATAATGTATTTACATCATCCCATTAGTTGTAGTTGCTACATATGTCGTCATCCTACAATCATTCCATCCATCCTTAGGTTCATTAACCTTCAGGTACAACAATAAAATATAATTAATAATTACGTCAATGTTATTGAATGCACAATCTACAATGGGATTTAATTTAAATGTAACATAAATTCTTATCTGACTAGGCAAGACTTGCTTCATGTTCTAAAAATATGAAAGCAAGTGTAATGGTCCTGGAGTCTGCCAATCGTTTTCATCAGAAAGCTATGCTACGAATTTTAGCCAACTATGAAGCAATGAAAGCCAGCTTAAGTCTTTATGTATCTCTCCCTTTGGCTGGAGAACTATTGGATAGTATGTACATGGATTTCTTTATTAAGCCTGGTAAGCTACAATAAAACTTCTTGTAACGTATTTTTCAAACATTGGATTCATGTGCAAGTGTATTAAATTTATTTTATTTGAAAATTATTTCTGACTGTTTGTTACAATTAAAGGATTACGAACTCTGACGACAAAAATGGAGATGATGCCTGCTATGGATGTAAGCAGAAATATCCCCGCATTGCAACAAATCAACAATGGACTGGAACACTTGGGCTGTGATCATATGGCTCATAAATCCATTCCATTGGAAATTCTTTACTCTGCCATTTTCCAATGTGTGTTTCAATGTTCTGATGCTAAAATTCGCAGTAAGTTTTAAATATTTTTGTTCATATGCTACGGTTCTAGTTATGTGTTCTTCTAGTTGTGATGCTCAATTATTTAATTATTTTACAGAATCTGACGTGAGGAATTTAATAAAGGATACAACCAAGAAAAATCAAAAACGTGAGTTTCCTTTAGCAGAATCTCCACCAAACACTGCAGAAATTCCCTGTCAGTTAGCACCACCGAAAAAGGGTGGTAAACGTTTACAAATGGAACCAAATCCAGAGACTGAAAGTCAAACAGAAGGTTTTGAACAGAGGAAATTAATTGGATTTAAACATTTGAGCTTCAATGATGAAGAAGATGATGAGCCTCAAATTATAGAAGTAATACCACCGACTACAAGTACTACTACTACCACTCATAGACCAACTACCCGGAGTCGTACCCGCCCGCATGCAAATTCTTAAATTTTAACTACAATCATGAGTTATTCATGACTATTCTTTGATGAAGAAAAATAATTTTATTTTAATAAGTATTTTAATTGAATTCAAATTTCTCTTGTGTAATTTTTATGTACAAAACTTGCACTGACTATATTGTGATGCATTAAGTAGTTATTGTACGGTACGTATTTAATTAGATTTGATTTAACTAGATTAAGGGTTTCCTTTCAAATTAAGTCTTTGTGGACTCATCTAAGTCTATTTTTCCACCTTTTATGTACACAAGTAATTAAGCATAAGATTTTTAAGAGAAAAGAATTAAATATTTTGTAAGGACTTTTTAAAAAATATTAAATCAAAGGAGATTTCGTATAAATTCAAAAATGTGTCCCAAATAATTTGCATTCATTTTCCCATGCACGTGCATGAGTGCTCATTGTAATTACGTTCCATGATGTACTATTACATACTAATACATACGTGGCAAATAATTACAATTAGAAGAGTGCTCGAGAATTGAGAAAGAAACATGTTGGTCTGCATTTGGTGACTATCGTACGCTCAAACACATTATTGCCCAAGAACTCCGTTTTACGAAATATCCTCAAGAAAATGGAAATGCTAGTCTTGTTTTATCAGCACTGATTGCAAATAAAAAGTATGTCAATTGCCTGTTACTTAAAACGAATGGACAAATAAATGCTTGATAAGAAAATGTTTCCAAATGTTGAAAATCACAATATGTATGTTTTTATTGACTTACTTGTACACTCATAATTATAAATATTGCTAAGTAGTAAATAATGAACTGGATCATATTATGACAATTTTCATTATCCGTCGTGGTTTCTGTAAAATGCGTACAAATTGATAAATTTTACTTAAACACATTTCCTTGGTAAGATAAATTATAACCGTTATGTTAACTAATTAGTAGGAAACCTTGTGTTCAAATTGTAGAAGTAGATAAATGTTGAAATTAGAGTTAGAAAAACAATTCAGGTGCAGACAGGGAAGATCAGAAAATACTCATTAGCCTCCCCAACAACAGTAGTAATTAGTAAAGTATAATAATACATAGGTAAGTAATTATTACGAGTATATTAATCACATAATTATGTGTTTATAAGTATATCAACATTTTAAAATTAAATGCAGACCGTTAAATGGAATCATCAAAACTTTTTTGACTTACAAATTGTATTAAATTTATACTAATTTTGGAAAACTTGTTAGGAATAGTTTCAAGTACAATTTCGATATCAAATGATCATTATTAAATTTAGCTGCTCTGCTCTCAAAATGCGAGCCTGGCATACAAATAGCAAGCCTCACTTAATTTCTAAACCAGTCATAATAAATTTTACAACATTCGATTACACTCGATCAATTTGTTCAATATTTTCATACCAGCCTTACAATTTACTAGACTTTTTTTTTGTTTTGTAAAACATTAACTTAAATATACCTAATGTGTAATACAAGTATCTCAGTTATTCACTTTAACATTGATCAAGCTAGGAAGGTGCCACTCAATGAGCGATGGAGTTTAATATTTAAATTTAATTGATTATTTTAAGTTTAATCATGTATTTGATTTCAGTCAAACAAGCTTGAAGCACACTGCAATAGAAACTCCAGATTGATTTGAAGCTGTAAGTGATGATAATTTGGTCTATCATATTAAATATTTCTTTCAGACTACTTATACATCATTACAACTAACGACTAATTTAATGCAGAAACAAAATAAAGTAGGTTGACCAAAAATAAAAGCCTATAGCAAATGAGAACTTGTTGTCATTGCATCCTATTGAAGACAACTATTTAATTATATATTATTTTTTATATCATATGAAATGGCAATTTATGGACATGTCAATGTCATATAACTTTATCTCTATATTTCTATTGTAGTTTACTTTGTCATTATTTGAAAAAATATTCAAAATATTCTTAAATGCTTATTTTAATCACTTAAATTTCTTCAAAACGTTAACCTAATTATTGTATTGTTATATGAATTAAATTCATGTTCAAATTACTCACTAATTCAAGAAGAATGACTTAACATTTCTTAAATAATGATAAATTATCATTGATAATAATTTATCATTATTATTTTGAAATTTGTGTGAAGAATGCTGCCTAGTAAAATCGTTTCCTAGAATTTTGTTGATGATTTTGATAGACTATTACTCCAATGACGCCCACGGCGATGATAGACAAAAGAACAGCAAGGCTGACAAAAAATACTTTAATACCAGACCACCCTGTATTTGTGGCATCGTCGACATGATCTCTGGGAGGCTCAAAAGACACGGCGGATGGCAAGACATGAGCACGGGAGCCGGTGTCCTGTAAAAATTAAATAATACAATTATTTATTATCATCTAAATAATGTACTGAACAATTCGAGAGTAATTCTTGTAAATAAAGTCTTGGTTCTTATCATTACTTGAGGTTGAGAATCGGGTAGTTCAAGCTCGTATGTTTTTACTGTTAGTACATCATGGTTGTCTGACAGGTCACCCGTTGCTGCTGATAACCTAAATTGAAAAAAAGTATTCATAATTAAAAAAGTGAATGAAAACAATATTTTGTAAACTGAGAGATACAAAAATTTATACAATTCATAATTAATTTTATCTAGCTATACCCAAAGAAATAATTGGTTGGTAAAATGATTCCTTCTACTTTCAAACATGGGTCCCAAGCACTCTTTCCATTGATGTCCGTCGATACTACAAAACAATTTAATTTTGATTTTATGAATGAAATCATTGTAATTTAAGTTAAAAGATTTTATAATTATTTGAAAAATAATAACCTGTGAGGACATCTCGTTCATAACGAATAGCTATCCATGTATCATGCTGTGAATTTCTTAGCTTGGCCTCACATCCGGCCAACTGAGTATGAGTACCATCACGATCATGATCGTAGTGAAGTGATCCATTGTTTACCTGAAAAGAGAATTAAACTAATTGTACAAAATGAGCTCTTGGAGTATAGTCTACACATAGGATTGTATATGCAACTTGAATCATACCATAGCAGAAATGTAAGGATGGCCATGATTATGTGGACCTAATTAATTAAGACAAACAAATCTTTGTTAATTATCTCTCCTTGTATAATTTTGTACATCATATTATTATTTGTTAATTAATTTGTCATATTGCTAACCAACCATTGTGATTACTGTACGTGTCAATAATGATTCCTAAGCCCATGAAATAATCTTGTGAACCAAATACAGGGCCATCGTGCATCCTTTGCTGGGTATACCAGAATACTAAACCGTCTCCAAACAAGTCTTTCCCCTTTCCATGGACTTTAAATTGTAACTGTACTTCCCAATTCCTCATACTTACAGGCTGTCAAATAATTACAATTCATCAATTTTTGTAACGGTAAATTTATAAAAAAAAAAAATACAAAATTAAAATTTACCACAGCATTCCATAATCCACCCTTCTGAGAACGAACATCAGGAGTTAGTCTTGAAACACAAATAATAACAACATTTTCAATACTATCACTTGATAACATGATTATAATAATACCATACTGAAGGCAATATTTTGCATACCTGACATATTGATTTGTCACTATTGTGCTTCCAAAAAAATCCCAGCTGATAATAACAAAATATATATTTCTTATACTGTCACATTATTCTTGTAATAAATCAACTCTACATGCATTTGTATGTGTTATAATAAATATATCCAAAAATATTCACTTACTTAGGTATTAGATATCCTGAACCTTTTTTATTTGACAAGAAAATCAAAATATATTAGTGATGCTTTTTGCTAATGACACACTGACCACAAGACATGAAAATATGACAAATGAAATAAACTAACCTTGATATGGTTTTGTTAAAGAGTGTTCTCGTTTATAGTAGTCGGCAGTACTCCAAGTTGCGTCTCTGTGATCTTGTGTTGTCACTGACTGGAATATCCAAAGTGTGCAGAGTGTAACAACTCGTTTCAAGTTGACAAACTTCATTTTTATTGTAGTCTGCAATACCAAAGAGATAAATAAAATATGCAGGTACACATCACATAGGAATTACTTTAATGAATTTACATATCGAATTTATTAGCTACGTAGACAGTTTGACTGACCAGTTGGCAGAGGCCGGACACTTGTAATTTATGAAGAAAACACACCAACAGCTAGCCTTTTGTAACCAAATGATAAAACAAGGAGAAAAACACAACCAGCACAGTAAGGTTTATTGGTTAAATCCCACAACTCAAGGAAATTAATTGAAATATCTAAATCTTTTTTTCTTTGATGATGCGACAGAATAAAAGTTGAAATTAATTCAAATGTTCCCCGCCCATTTCAATGACTTTGTTCAACGTTCGAGCAACAATGGGACATTAAACTGGAGACCAGATTAAATGACGATAAAACACATTTAACTTTTTTAGTATAGTAAATATTTTGTAAAAAAACCTTATTTTAAAATGTACAGATCACAAGCAGTTCATATATAAATACGAAATTGTACTGTTTATCAATAATTTGTGCTGCTTTCAAGACATTAAACTTTTCCATTAATAGTCAAATTGGTCTTCTTGGTCATCGGATACTTGAGGAATACACTAAAAATTGTTTAAAAAAGTTTAAAAACATTTTAGACGATAGTATAAATCAGAAAAATTCTGCATAAAAATTATATAGAAAGCTTACATAGTACTCTACAAAACTGTCTGAATCGACTCCTTCAATGAGATAATTGAAGCAGAGTACTCCTCTGGGATCTTGTTTCAAGGCACATTTTGTGCTGAGCAACATGATTTTGATTGCATGTTTAATATTGGACAGTTTGTACATTGTCTTTATGGGTTCAGCACATTCAAATGATTCTATAGCATCTGAAGTTATGGGGATAATTATCTGTGAATTAGAGCAAAAAGTATTTGTGTAAATCATAATTAAAAACAATAGATACAATACAGAAGAATGAGAATCAAATTATACATAATACATATTATGTAATAGTCACAGGAAGGAATAAACTTTAATTACCTCAACAGAACCTTCATTGCATTCAGCAGAGACAACCACAGATTTTGATGGACTAATATTGAAGCCTATAATATCTGGGGCTAGATCTTCCAAAGTCTTGAAATATTCATATATTTCTTGTGATTTCATCATTACCTTGACTGTCACTGGAGTCAATTCAAACTCAATCAAATCATCATACTCTTCTACTTTCATTTGAAACGAGGTTACTGCCGTGTCCTCAAACAACCTTTAAAAAAATGACGTTGAATGACTTTTTTATCAGTAAGTATTCATGAAACAAAGTATTTTGTGTGCAAGTCAAAGAGATGAAAAAGTACTCACATCATTCTGAAAACTGACCATTCATCCTGTATCAAAAATTGCATCTTGACTCCAGATTGCGAAGGGTCAGGTCTTGCTGATGCCTTTGCCCCTTCAGGTGACATTTTTTTTAAACAGTCCAACATTTCTTTTAATGATATTTTAAATAAAAAATCATCGTCATCTTTTAAATGAAATATCTGCAATAAACAAAACAAACTTGTCAAGTATTTGAATATTGTAGTTGTTGTACTAATTCACTCTAAATTCTTACCTGGAAGATATCTTTTTGTAAAAAGGCAATAACTTGTAAACATTTCGCCTCTTCAACTGTCATTTTGATCCCTGCGGGACTAACGCTAATATTGACTTTCTAAAGATTACACAAAACATGATAGTATTAAATTAATACAGCTCTAATAGAGCTGCTCTATTAGTAAATTATTATCAATGATTTTAATACATTACAAAAATTTTTGTAACAAAAGCGACAATAGAACATAAAATACCTCAGCAAAACCTAAACATCTTATGAGCCTCGATATTTCAGCGGAGCTCTTCGGAACAGCAAAAAATTTGTACTGGGAGTAAACTTGTGGATTTACATCGTAATCGTCCGCCTCCATTTTTCCCAACCAGGTTAAATACAATGTTAAATGACAAGAAAGAAAAATAGAAAACAAAAAAGATCAACTTTTTTTTGTTTTTTTTTTCAAACCATTCCCGCAATCAAGTAAGTATGTCTTTATTGAATTACGTTTATTGTTATAAAAAAACACTTTAAAAGAGTTGTAAATTAAAGTGAATAAAAATGTGAAACAAAATGATAAAATTATTCTTTAGAGTCATGTTTAGAGTCTAGTGAAAAGGGAGGGATCCTGCAGTCAAAAGTGCAGCCGTCTTCTCGCTCCATTCGAAATGTGCCCCTAAATGATTCAGAAAATTGTCATCAACAATTGTTACAATCGACATGATCATTTTTAACATTGACAAGCACTCACCACATATGACCTGAAGGAGATTGCAATGACACGTGTGATGAGTACTGAAAGGCAGGGCTGAGCTTGGTAAGTATGGGCTCCTGTCCGACAACTCCTCTACCTCTGACCTTAAATTAAAATAGTTAATTTGAATTAGCACTGACTGCAAGTGCTGTGCTGCCAATTAGTCATAATAAAACCATCCTTACTGTTTCAAGTGTGCCAGAAAGACTAAAAATCCTCCAATGACGTTCTCTGTTGAGATGAAAGAAAATTTAAGATATTTAAATACAATCCAGTATGATTATCAAATAATCTAGTATACATGTTGCAGTACTAATCATAAGTTAACATAAGTTATGTTGGAGAGCCTGATACTGATAACATGAAAGGAGGAATACAGATGACCCTTAGTTCATACTGGCAAAGACAAGAAAATTGCTCACCTCAATTGTGTATTGAAATCTCCTAAATATTAAAAAAAAACAACGTGAGCATGACATTAAAATATAAGGCTATGTAGAAATCAATTATTTATTAAGTAATCATCTCAAAGTCACCTAAATTTTCTATACGGATGCAGTACCGCCACTAGAAGAGAAAATACACGATGTAAAATTAAACTTACGTAACATTTAATAAGTACTTAAATATTTATGTACTATTTTAATCTGTACTCTGTACTAATTATTCATTTTATTTACCCAGTACACATTATTACTGTGAGACTCTCTACACCCCATGTAGAAGGGAATAACAGTTACTCTGACATTTTCTGTTGTCTCTGTGTGAAAAGAAAAAAGTTTGCATGATACACATACTTATTGGTGAAACAATAAAGTGGTTTGGTTATAATGACTTACCTTTATGAACATCAGATAATTCTAACCAAGGATGATTCTTTTCTTGCCATGCTTTAAGAGTATCCCGAGCCACGAAACACGGGTCTCTATCCGGTTGATATTGCAAAAACTGTTTTAAAAAACAAAAGTAATCACATATTTAAATATTGCGTCAATCTGCAGAGTTTACTTTCAATACAGCCAAGAAAGTAATCTTGTTTCATTTAAATACCTTATCAAATAATTCATGATGTAACGGATTTTTTTCTGTCGACGTGTACGGGATAATATCTTCATGAGCTACATAATCTAGTCCAGGTATGGCATACAAACCTACAATTTACAAAAAAAGGAACACTGTCAGTTACTAATTTGATGACTAATATTAAATTTTGATGATCATTAAACACACTTCGACTATTTTCTTGTGTTCCCAAAAATGTAACAGCTTCTGTTTGTGCCCTTATGAACGGACAATCACGAGAATCGATTAGAACTTGATAGTAATTATGCGTTTTTGATTTTACGTCTCGTCCTATGTGACTAAAAGCTGTAGGTTCATCCATTTCTTGTGATCCACTTCTAAAGGATCTATTCATAAAATTAATTAATAATTAATTATTATTATCTTTATTGACCAACGAGAAAGTACATACACAAAAGAATTACAATTAATAATGACCAACAAAGACAATATAATTGTATCAACAAAAAGTTGAAGACATTTGACTTACTTTTCTCGACCTTTGTTATTAGCTAAATCTCTATCATAAACCTTTGGAGAAAAAAAAATCCAGCAAAAAATTAGACTAAAAGAGGACCAAATTAAGACTGATGTCACACCGTGTGACTCACATGATTGTAAAATTTTTCATTACCTTGGCTAACCAAGGAAATAAAATGACTCCTCGGTATCCAAAGACCCTGTGTAAAAATATCTGACCAACTTCATAGCTTGATTCTAGTTTGGGTGACACTAATTTACCGACTTCAGCCAATCTATAACACATACAGTACAACAATCATTATTAATGATTCATTAACATCAACTGTCAGCCATGTCATGTCTCATTTAAAACAACAAAAATGAATAATCATCAGAATAAGTTAAATAGACATAACAAACCTTGTATAAGACCGAGTTGACACCGGTGTGTGAATTATTCCAAAAATTGATACTTTTGTAACTTTTGTACTGCATTCTAAAAGCCGGATGAAACTTCTTTGCCACATTGTTCGAGTTATCCTAACTTTTTAATGTTTTCTACAATATATGCTCCTCACAAACCGAGACAATTTAGTCACGAGATCTCAATCAAAAAATTGGAGTCACGATATTATTTATAAATATCTTTGATTGAAGAATGAAAACTCGAAAAAAAAACTATTTTTGAAACTCGCTGCCTATTCAATGGTTTTTAACCATTCAGGTACATAATGAAAAAAAATCTAGACAAAAAAAAATCCTACTCAATTGCGTATAAGAACATCTTATGATTGCCAAGACAGGTATGTAACTATGTAAACTGGTACTATAATAATATGATGACAGGTATGCAAAATGGATGAATAGAAAAAAAAGACTTCAAGTTTAAGCATGATGAAAAATATGGGACTTACAAGTAATAGTAGGTTGATACAACAAAGTTAGAAGATATTATTCATTTTTAAAACAATTTTACAGGAGACAATAGTTATATTTATATATATCTGTAGGTGTATCACCTGAATCCTGCGACACAAAAATTGTCCCATCAAAGCAGTAGAAATAACAATGAATGAAGGGTCATCGATGGTGTCCGTTAGATTAGCTCTAAGATAAGATTTGATGAAGTTGATCACATTTAACACTGCTTTGACATTATACAATGAGGGGAAGATTTTTTTTCAACAAATTGTCTCTCTCGTTCGTGCTTAACTAGTGAACATTGGACCATTTGTCAACAAAAAGTTTCTTTTTCGACGAGAAGATTTTTTTTCTTTTCTTTTTTTTGGATCAATATATTTATACTTATAATAATATATTGAGTGTGATACTACATAGTATATCACCACAATGTGCCTTTATAGCCCCGCTTCGGGCAGTTCAGGTTTTTTTTGATGCCGAATGTATTTATTTTTTAAAATACCATTCGAGCTAGAAATTTTTCTACTACTTGTATACATAAATTTGTATTTACAATTACATAGTCCTTTACATGGATCTCGAGCATGTGGTCACCCAGCAACTCGTCACCGTCAACTTCGTCACCCAACAAGTGGTCACCCCGCAACTCGTCACCCCGATATTTGGTCACCTCAAAACTCATCACTGAATAATTTATATTTGGTTACCCAACAATTTGGGTCCAACTTGGAGCCAAGTTATTCGGTCACCAAAAAAATATAATTTGTTTAAATATTAAATATGCACACACATTAAAATACGTAGACACTTCGTTAATAATAATTAATGTAGGACATAG